>JABLUY010000228.1:0-58296 GCA_013306675.1 Thraustochytrium sp. TN22 | reverse complement strand
GGGAGCCCATTTCCCTCTGGCTGCCAGCCCGGCCGGCGGCCTGCGCGCCCGGCTCGCTAGAGACTCTGGCCGACCCCCGCCCGCCAGGCAAGCTTGAGCGAGGCCAGGCCAGGCCACTGCCACGCCGGGCCAGCCAGCGCGGTAACAATGGCACGGCACGATCTACTTACTCCAACTTCGTGAGCGACCTGTTCCGCGGCAGCGCCTCCGCGAAAGCGCGCGCGCCTGCGTCGCCGATGCCGTTAATATGGAACCTGTGAAGCGCGCGTTGAGCATGTTAGCCGGGTGGCCGAGCCGGGTTCCGTCCTCCCGTGCCAGTGGGCCGCCCGTCGCGGCAGCCGCGGCACCAGAGCCCGCGCCGCCGCCGCACCGGCCCGCGGCCTCACGCACCACAGCTCCCGCAGCGTCTTGCAGCCGTCGAGCGCCGCCGCCGCGGCGCGCGCGCCCGCGAGACCCAGGTTGTTTCCGGCGACGCTGCGCGTTCGAAAGCGGCCGGGCACGACGCGCCGATCCATCGTCCGTCAGTCCACTGCCAGCCAGCAGGCCGTCTTGCTGGTGACTCGGCGTCGCCTCAAGCACCTACTTCAGCGTCGCCAGTGCGGGGTTGGTCTTGAGCAGCGCCAGGACGGCGCGCAGACCCTCTTGGCCTATCTTGCAGTCAACCAGCCTGCGACGCATACACACACCCAGGCGCGCCGCCGGTCAGCAATCAGTGATGCAAGAAATCGACTTCCGCCGCCGTCCGAGGGCAGACCGGCTGGCGAGCGCGCTTGGCGGACGCACCGAAAGTTCGCGAGCGTCGGGTGGCCCTTGAGCGCCGCGGTGAGCGCGCGCGTCCCGTCATCGCCGATGTCGTCGTTATAGATCCTGTTGGTCGCGAGCGAGAGCGAGAGCGAGGCGGCCGCGGCTCCGTCAGTCAGTCTGCTCGCCCCGCCACCGCGCCGGCGGCCGCGCAGCCCGCGCCGGCGGCGGCCCGCGCCCCGCCGCAGGCCGCCCGCGTCACGTCCGGCCTGCGCCGGGCGGGCCGCGCCGCAGCAGCCAGCCCAGGCCCGCCCGCCGCGCGGACCCGCTCGCCGCCGTCGCCTCGCGCGCGCGCCGCAACTCACCTCAGCACCTGGAGCCTCGTGTTGCCCTCGAGCGCGCCGGCCACCTCGAGCGCGCCCGCCTTCTTGAGGTTCGCACTGCGCAGCAATCCGATCCTGGTTTCGCAAGCACAAGGGGTCGCGGCGCGGTCAGTCGTCGTGTCGCCCGCCTCCCCGGGCGGGCCCGCCGGTCCGCGCGCGCGCGCGGCCAGGCCGGCCTCGCCGCCTGCGCGCCGCGCCCGCCTGCGCGCGCGCGCCGCCTCTCCGCGCCGCGCCTGCCGGCCTCGCCTCGCCGCGCCGGGGCCTCGCAAGCCTCGCCTCGCCTGGCCTCGCCTCGCCGCGCCGCGCCTGCCCGCCCGCCTGCCGCGCCCGCGAGCCCGCGCAGACAGCCAGGCAGGCAGGCAGGCAGGCGGGCACACGGGCAGGCAGGCAGACCAACAGCCGCAGGCGCCTTCGCACAAGACGTACCAGACATAGGTCTCGCCGTTCTTGATGGCCTGCACGGCCTCGGCAGCGCTGTAGTACCGCGGCATGGCGGCCGCCGGTCTCCAGGTCCTCGTGCGCCGCCCTCGCGGTCTCTTGGCGCGGCGCCGCTCCGTGCGGTCTCGCGCCGCGCCGCCGCGCCCAGGCCGCTCTCGCTGCCGCTCTCTCGCCGCGCCGCGCCGCCGGGCTCGCGCGCGCGTTGGCCGTCTGCCGCCTGGCGGGGTGTGCGGCACGCGCGGTACAGCGCAGCGCCGCGGTGCAGCGCGGTGCGGTGGCTGCAGCCTGCAGGGCGGCGGTGCGCGCGCTCGCGGCGCAGGGCCGGCGCGCGCGCTGACGGCGTTCTCGGCAGCGCGGCGCGGCGACCGGCCTCGTCGCTCGTCCGCTGGCACGACCTGGTGTAGCAGGCTGCAGCAGGCTGTAACTTATCACGGGCGCCGTGGTTGCTGGACTTCTTGGTGCCGGACCGCATCTACTTCAAAGCGACGGTTCTTGGCTGCGCGCCGGATACCCCGTGGGACGACGAGCATCTCGCCCTCCTTCAGCGCGCAGTGAAGCAGCTCGGTGTCATTCTGTGGCGACTTGCAAGGCCTCGAGCTTTCGTCGAAGGCGCCGAGACCTGGCCCTTTGGGTCCTTGCAGACCGGCCCCTAGCTCGCGTGCGCTCAGGTCGGCTTCCACGACAGTCTTATCTTTGTCGAGTGCGCCAAAGTTGAGCAAAGGTGCGTATGCGACTGCATGATGGCGTCCTTTTGGTCGAGCAGCCACACCCACGAGCGCGCGTGTGGTCACGGTGTCCAATGTGACTGCGGGGGTCGTGGGCCTTGAGCTTCGAATAGGCTGCTACGACGCGATGTGACAATCGCAAATGTCTGGCTCACTCCCTACCTGGACCCGCAAACCCACTGATCTTGTTTGACTCACTCTATTTCATGAACAAAGCCCTGCCAGTCCTAAGTGGGATTCGATGCGTCGCGACGCGGGAAGCCCCCGCCCGTGACGAGATTATTGTACGCCGTCAACATGGCGATACCGGATTGAACTGCGACCGAAGATCATCGAGTGCCAAGACACGGAGCGCATCAAGGCAAGAGGTTGGACAATCGTTTCATTGCGGCCTTGATCAGGCCTTGTGGTGTGGCTGACGCTGGACCAGAGTACAAGGGTCTGGCAGAACGGCGTTGCGTGTGCATGCAAGAACCTGCTCGCTGGGCCTGGTCGGCCTGACCACGTCCTGATCGTGTGTACCAAACAACCCATGCATGCCGCAAGTGAGCTGGGGATGTGCCGAGACGGTTCGCTCGCCGCCACATGCGAAGCATGCCAACGCGACGATGACGTCGACATGCAGTGCCACTCCCTAGACCGCCTCGGCTCCCTGTGTACCTCGATGAGGTCGGCGTCTCGTTTGGAGACGTGCACGGCGTGGTCTTCGGACCCGGTGACGATGCGGCCCTCCGGCTGGTCGAGCGCAACGGAGAAGACAAAGCCTTGAAAATCCTCCAGGATGCGCATGCCCTCGGTGGCGTCCCAGACGCGCGCCGTCCAGTCTTCGGAGCCCGATACGACGTGCGCGCAGCACAGCACGACACCGAGCGCTTGTGGTCCAGCAGCACATGCACGCGTCGACGCTTTGCACGCGCAGAATTTTGTCCTTCTTGCCGAACACCACCAAGGCCACGCCCACGCCAGCGTCCTCTGTCCCTCCGCTCCTTGCGTCCCAGACCATCGCACCGTCACGTTCCAGCTCCCAGGCTCCACATCCTTTTCCAGGCGGGTGTCTGCGCGGCGCCGCAGCTCAAGCTCGCCGCGAGCGCTACCGTGACCTTATCGGCCTCCCCGGCCGCGCCGTGCTCCTCGTCGCCGAGGTTTCCGTTGGTCTCCGCGGCCTCGACGCCGCCGTGCTCCTCGTCCTCGTCCTCGTCCTCGTCGGCGGCGGCCTGCTCGGCGCCCTTGAGGTACTGCGGCGCCGCGCCTGCCCCCGCGGCAGTCGCCGGTGCCGGGGCGCGGCGCGCGCGCGGGGGGCAGCGGGCGCGCGGCGCGCGACTGGGCGGCGCGCGTGCACGGCGCGGCGGTCAAGGACGAGCGCGGCGCGAGACTCGGCCGAGCGGGAGTGCCAGTCGGTGGGCAAAACCCGGGCGTGCGGCGCGAGCGGCGCCGGCGCAGTGCACGAAGAAGGCGCGCGGCAGCATGGCCAGCAAGCAGGTGGCGCCGGCCGCGGTGGCGGAGGACCTGGAGGCGGGCGGCGGCGCGGCGGCGGGCGGCGCGGGCGTCCTGGCGCCCTCGCAGCGCGACGATGAGTTCCGGCTGGCGCTGCGCAAGCACCTGGTGGTGGAGGAGGAGGTGAACCCGTTCGAGTACCCCGGGCGCTGGACGCCATGGGAGGTGGTCAAGGCCGTGGTGGGCATCGTCGTGGTGCCGGTGAAGTTCATCCTCGCCGGGAGCATTCTCATGCTGGTTTGGGCGGTGTGCAAGGTGGTGACCTCGTTCGGGTTTGACGAGACCAAGCCCATGCACGGGTGCCGCCGCGTGCTGCTGTGGCCGCTGCCGCTGCTGGCGCGCGTCTTTGTCTTCGTGTTCGGCTTCTTCTGGATCAGCGTCAAGGGCAAGCAGGCGCCGCGGAGCAAGGCGCCCGTTGCCGTGGTGGCGCCGCACTCCACCTTCGTGGACACCTTCATTTACACGGCGGCCGCCGGCTTGTGGTCCGGCCTGGGCAAGAAGGAGGCGAAGGCGACGCCCATCTTCGGCACCATCTTCCGCGCGCTGCAGATCATCTCGGTGGACCGCGAGAACCCGGACGGCCGCCGCGCCGCGCTGGATGAGCTCGTGCGCCGCGCGCGCGACGACGCGCACTGGCCGCGCTTCGCCATCTTCCCCGAGGGCACCTGCACGAACCGCCGCAGCCTCATTCAGTTCAAGCGCGGCTCCTTCACGCCGGGCGTCCCGGTGCAGCCCATCGTCATGCGCTGGCCGCACTACTTCTTCGACCCGACGTGGACCTCGAGCGGGCCCAACCGCTTCCGTCTCGTGCTGCGCCTGCTCTCGCAGGTCTACAACCGTGTCCAGATTGAGTTTCTCCCGGTCTACGAGCCCAGCGACGAGGAGAAGGCCGACCCGGAGCTCTACGCGCGCAACGTGCGCGCCGTCATGGCCGAGGCGCTTGGCATCCCGACCACCGAGCACTCCTACGAGGACACCTTCCTCAGCATGAGCGCCAAGAAGGCCAAGATGTCGCCCGGCAAGGTCGTCGACTTCGAGTTCGCCACCATCAAGAACCTCCTCGACATTGACCTCAAGGAGGCGCGCCGCCTGCTCAAGCGCTTCGCCTCCGACCCGGCCGTGCGCAAGACGGGCAAGATGAACGCCGCGCAGTTCGCGCGCGCGCTCGGTCTTCCGCTCACCGACGCGCTGCACGAGCTCTTCGACCTTCTCGATCCGGACGGCCTGGGCGCCATCGACTACAAGACCTTCCTCATCGGCCTCACCTTTGTTTCGCAGAGCACCACCTCGGACGAGGCGGTTGACCTGCTCTTTCACGCGCTCGACCCGGACAACACCGGCTTCATCTCCCAGGCCTCGTTGCGCTCCGTCTTCGCCTCCGTCTTTCGCCGCGTCGACCGCCGCGCTGTGGACAAGCTCCTCAAACAAGCCTCAGACAGCTCGGGCCGTGTGGACCGCGCTAGCTTCGAGGACTTTGTCCGCCGCAACCCGGAGATGCTCGTCGCCGGCCTCCAGATTCGCGGCGCCTACGGCGAGCTGGGTCGCCCTCTCTCCGTGCGCGGGCGATGATTTTGATCATCAGTTTGCGTTAGAAAATGAGTTTGTACGCATGACAGTGACAGAGACCCTTGTATGCTTGAATCTTGTGCGCATGAAGAACTTTTCTCCGACCAACTTGTCATGATCACGGTGTGCTTTTCTGCGTTGAACTTCAAGCTGCCTGCCTGTCTGCCTGTCTGTTTGGCTACGATGTGGTTTGCGGCGAATAGGCTAATCCGCTGGCCGCCGTCCCGGCCGCTTCACTGCAAGTTGAGGGCAAAGACAAAATGCTGCGGTCGGCGGCCGCGGCGGCGGCGCGGCGGCTGGGGAGGCCGAGCGCGGTGCAGCCGAGCGCGGTGCAGCCGAGCGCGGTGCAGCGACGGCTTGCAAGCTCAGCCGTGCCGCAGGCGGCGCTGCGCGCGGACCATGCGCTCGTGGACGCAAGGCAAGGCGCGCCGCTGCAGCTCGGCCACCACGATGCCGTGGTCTTCCCGGACGCGGTGAGCGCAGCCGAGGAGGAGGCGCTCGTGGAGGAGATCTTGCACGGCGCGCAGGACCGCGCCATGCGGAGGTTCCGCAAGCGCAAGTACGAGACGGACCACTGGGACGCGGTCATCGTCGGGTACAAGGAGATTGAGCGCGACATGGCGCTCTGGCCGCCGGCCAGCGCCGCGGTGCTGCAGCGGCTCCAGGACTTCGTGCAAGCGTACTTGGAGGAGCACGTGGAACGTGTCACGGGCCAGCTCGAGTACCTGCCGCCGCACATTATCGACCTGGACGCCACCGGGGAGATCCGGGCGCACGTGGACAGCATCAAGTTTTCCGGCGAGGTGGTGGCCGGCCTGTCGCTCATGAGCGAGCGCACGATGCGCTTGCGCAAGGGCCGCGACGACCCGCACGCCTACGAGCCGGACGAGCCCTACGTAGACCTCCATCTGCCGCCGCGCTCGCTGTATATTCTCTGCAACCGCGCTCGCTACGAGATGGCGCACTCGGTCGAGGCCGTAGACCCTCCCCAGCGCCGCTTCTCTATCATCTTTCGCGACGCCATCCCACTGGACAGCGCGCACGACCCGAGCGCCTTTCTCTCGCGCCACCTTGAGCCGTGATGCGCGTCGTTGTGATCCCTCCCCTCACACCTCGGCTACACTCGCAGCCCGATGACTTTAGTAGTTGTCTCCATCCGACCCACACCATTTCCCCACCCAAATTGCACATGCTTTTCATCCCGTACATCCATCAGCCCGTCAGAGCAGCTCGCCCTCTTTCAAGCGGCCGCCAGAGCGCCGCACCGTGGCGTCCAGCGACGCAATGGTCGAGCCGCCGTCCTCGGACGCGCGCAGGCGCTTGCTAGAGGCCGCCGTCCCGTCGTCATCCTCGTCATCCTCGGGCCGTGGTCGCGAAACGGCCGACGTGCTGCTGCTGCTGCTGCTGCTGCTGCTGCTGCTGCTCTTGCTGCTGCCGCGCGCCTCGGCGTCGGCGGCGGCAGCGGCGGCCGCCTCCTCCTCGGCGCGGTCTTCGGCGCCGGCCTCGATCTCCTCGGCCTCGAGCGTGGCGACCACCAGCTCAGCCTGGAAGGTCTGAATGGCGCCCGAGCCCGTGGGCGCGCCACTGGCCGCCTGCGCGCTGGCCGAGAGCGTCTCGTCCGTAGAAAAGAGAAAGGGCGCGCCAGGCCCACTGCAAAGAAAGTTCATGTGCACCACATCGACCGTCTCGCAAAAGTGCAGGAGCGCCTTGATCTCCTTGAGCCCAAAGGCAATCTCCTCCTGGCCCGAGGCGCCCACCACGAAGCCCTCCAGCTCGTTGGCCGCGATGGCCACGTCCGTGCGCAGCGTGTCGGCCTCCGTGCTGCTGTCCACGTGCTGGTAGTGCGACCGCAGCCGGATGCCGTAGTCCGGCGCCATCACCAGCGAAGCCTCCTCGGCGCCGTAAATGTGGGCCAGCGCCTTGGTGAGCATGCTCGTGCGCGCCACGATGCGGTTCGGCGCGCCCGCCCGGTCAAAGGTCGGGTGCACCACGCTCGTGTCCTCGTAGTGCAGCTCGTGCGTCTTGACCAGGCCGCCCTTGCACTGGCTACTAAAGACCACCACGTGCCGCGCCCCGTCCTGCTGGAAGCTGATGCTCATGCGCTCCGTGCTTCGAATGCTCTTGAACACACTCGCCAGCGCCTTGAGCGGCAGCCGCACCGCCAGCAGCCCGGCCTCGTCCAGCGCAATGCTCTCAAAGAACGACGAGTAGAACGTGAACTCGTTGAACGCCGTGCGCGCGTCATTCATCGTGCTCAGCGTCATGCTCGTCGACCCGCCGCCGCCCGCGGCTCCGCGCCTGCATTCCAGCACCAGTTCCTTGCCAATCTTGCTCAGGCACTGGATGCATGCCGCCAGCACGCGCACGTTTTTCTCTGGCAGCGTGCAGCGCATGTTGCCGCGCTCCTCGGGGCCTGCTCGCCTGCGCTGGTCGCCGCGGCGCTCTTCCCTGCCTAACCACCACCGTTCCGCGGCCTTGGCACGGCCCGGCCTTCCGGCCGGCTCGCGCGCCGCGGTCCTGCGCCGCGCGCGCCGGCCTTGGCACGCCGCGCTCCTCCGCCGCCGCCCCTCGCGCCGCGCGCGCCGCGCGCTTCCGCGTCCGAGTCCGCGTCGCTCGCGTTCAAGGTCTGCTGCATTCGGCCTGCTGCGTTGCGTCCAAGCTCCGCATCCCGCGCATCCTTCCCATCGTCAGATCTCGCCCAAGAGCCGGGCTTCCGGCGCCGAGCGCGCCGCGGGGCCGCGCACGCGGCGCGCGGCACGGCGCTCGGCACGGCGCGCCGCTCGGCACGGCGCGCCGGGAGCGGCAGCGGCGTCGCGGTCGCGGTGGCGCAGTAGTACTACCGTGACCGTCCACGGCGGCGACGGGGTCGCCGAGGACCGGGTCTCCGCCGGCGCGATCCGAGTGAAGGGCAGGGTGGTCGCGGCGACATCGTCGCGCGAGCGCTTTCCATGATTTCACTCCGTCAGAGTTTCATCGTCGAGGTTGCGGCTGCAGCGGCGGGAGGGCGGCGAGGCGGCGAGGGCGGTGGCGGCGGCGGCGAGATGGGGCTGGTGGAGAAGAGCGTGCGGCAGGGGGTGTGCACGCTGCGGTTCAACAACCCGCGCAAGCTGAATGCGTGGTCCGCGAGCATGATGGCGGCCAAGCGGGCGGCGCTGGCCGAGGCGGCGGCGGACGACGCGGTCAAGGCTGTGGTGCTCACGGGCACGGGCGACTACTACTGCGCGGGCGTGGACCTGGCGGCCGTGCTCAAGCCCATGGCGCCGCGCAAGCTCGTGCGCACGCTCAAGGAGCTCAACGAAGAGCTCTTCGACCAGTTCCTGCGCTTCGACAAGCCGCTCTTCGCGGCCGTCAACGGGCCGGCCATCGGCGCGGCTGTCACCAGCGCCACGCTCTGCGACGGCCTCGTCGCCAGCAACCGCGCCACCTTCTCCACGCCCTTTGCCTCGCTCGGCCTCGTGCCCGAGGGCTGCAGCTCCGTGCTCTTCCCCGAGCTCCTCGGCGACGACCTCGCCAACAAGATGCTCCACGAGAACCACAAGATGACCGCCAAGGAGGCCGCTGGCACGCGAATGATTTCGCTCTTGGTTGACTCCGGCGCCGAGACGCCCTCCGCCGACGGCCCGGACCAGGTCCTCCTCGACGCCACCTACGACCACGTCGACGCCTACCTGACCAAGCATGGCGTCAAGCGCTCCCGCTCCGCCGACGAGATCGCGCGCTTGCGCCAGGTCAACCGCGACGAGTCCGAGGCGCTCGCCAAGGCCTTTGTGTCCCCGCCCTTTTTCCGCGCCATGGAGGCCAACGCCGAGCGCCGGGGCCGCACCAATGCCAAGCTCGCCTTCGCGACCTTGCGCGTCACGCGTCCCCTTTGGTCCCTCCTTCTTTGACGTCCATCTGTTTGCTGGACGAGAGGTAGCAGATCGTTTTTCAATGCATTCATCGTGTGACGTCGTCCAGCCCACGTTCGTGTTCTTGTCCGACATTCCGTGCATTGCACACGCACGGCGCAACCTGCTTGCCCCGTCAAATCCGACGCCATGCATCGCCATGGCTTTGCCGTCAAATGCTTGGTTTCCACTGCTTGCAAGCTAGCTAGAAGCTCTCGGCTACCAAGCACGAGACTCCTTCTTGCCCTCGAAAGCTGACCGAGCGCCTTCCTCCCGCGTTTCCTGCTCTTGAGCTTTTCAGCGTGGCCAAGGCGACCAAGGCCACCTGGCTCGTTGCCTTGTGCGCGCGCTCGCTTGCAGAGCAGCTCCCGCTCGTCCTCCTTTTGCATGGCATGGCCCGCGATGCGATGACGCGCTCGCCGCGGCGTAGTGAGGCCGTCCATGTTGCTCTTCCTGTCATCATCATACGACTCGCTGATGAGATGACAAATGCGAAAAGAGCGCAGCCCGCACGATCAGACCTCGTTCCGCGGCGGGGCGGCGGCACCACGGCGGCAACATGGCGGCGGCGGGCGCGCGGCAGCAGCAGCAGCAGCAGCAGTCCCGCGGCCTAGGCCGCGCTCTGGAAGAGTATCAGGAGGCCGAGGCGCTGCGCATCGCCGCGCTCGAGTCGGAGGACGTCAGGGCGCCGAGGCCGAGCGCGCAGACGCCGCCTGCCGAGCGCGTGGCGCACGGCCCGCGCAGCGGCGCCAACGGCGACGACCGCGGCGGCAGCAGGAGTGGCGGCGAGGAGAACTCGTGTAGAGACGAGGCATATCGCGCTCCAGGCGCCGGCGCGAGCGCTGCGGCGGCGGAGGAGGACCACAGCGACATGGTGCTCGAAGACCTGGGCGTCGACAACGAGCTCGTGGCGGGCTTCGCCGCCGCCATGAGGCTGCCGCAGGACGACGATGAGGACGCCGTGGACCAGCGCGGCGCCGACCTTAACGTGCTGGCGCGCTACTTCATCCGCAAGAGCGGACCACGGCGACCAGACCCGCATCAGGCGCAGCAGCAGCAACAGCAGCGCGCGGCGCAGCAGGCGCCGCCGCCGCCCATCTCCGCGGAGGAGGAGGAGCCGGCCGACCTCGGCGAATGCTTTAGACAGCTGCCGCACGAGGTGCTCTTGCGCCTGCTCGAACACCTGGACGAGGACACGCTGGACCTGCTGCGCGTCTGCAACCCGGCGTGGCGCGAGGTGCTGCAGTCGGAGTCGCTCTGGCACGCCTTCTGCAGGCGGGCCTTTGTGGTGCCCGCCTTCCGCGCCATGCGCGTCAAGGAGGCTGCCGACGGCCGCTTCGTGCCGGCCAAGTTCGGCAGCTGGGAGGCGGCGCGCCGTCTGCGGCCGCGTGTGCGCTTTGAGTCCGGCTACTACGTTTTGACCTCGAGCTACGTGCGCACGGCAACGCGCGACCTCTTCGCACCAGAAGACTTCACGCCTGTCATGGTGATCCGGCACTACCGCTACCTGCTCTTCAAGCCGGACGGCAAGGTGCTCTACGCCAGCACACCACTGCCGCCGACCACCATGCAGCGCCGCTTTCAGCACCGCCTCTTCGAGGACTGGGTTACGCAAGGGCTCGTGCGCCGTGTCCGGGAGGGCGAGGAGGAGGGCGAGGCCGGCAGCGAGACTTCGGCGGCGGCGGCCGCCGCGGCCGCCGCCGCGGCAGCGCCCACGCGCAAGCGCCTCACGCGCCGCGAGCGCGCCGAGCTGGCGCGCCGCCAGCGCGAGGAGCTCGACGTCACGCGCGCCGACGTCATCCACGAGGGCCGCTACTCGGTTTCGGGCGGCATCGCGTCCATCGCACTCAACCTCGGACGCTACACGGTGGCCTTTGAGCTCAAGCTGCACCAGCGCGCCGGCAACCACGACCTGCTCGAGACCGTGCAGCACCAGTCCGTCCTGAACAAGGAGGGTGAGCGGGTCATCAGCTACGAGCTTAGCGCCCGCGTGCTCGAGAGAGTCTGGATTTACCACAGCTTCTCCGAGGCCGTCAGCCAATAGACGAGAATAGGTCAAGGAAAAATGTACCCTCGCGCCACCAACCCCCTCGACCACGCAATTAAAAAGCAAACTGTCAATGTTCTTACTTGGCCGACTCGAGCTGCGCCTCGATCTCCCTGTACAGGTCCGTGGACGGCACGGCCGTAAAGGACGCGACGCCCTCGCGCTCCGCAAAGCCGGCGTGCGACTTGGACGGCGACCGCCCCACGGCCAGCATCGCCTTGAGCGCCGCGCCGCACGACGCCGAGTCCGCCTGGACCGAGGCCACCACCGGGACGCCCAGCACCTCGCGCAGCACCGCGTGGATGCCCTTGCTCTTGCTGCCGCCGCCCGTCACCACGACGCGCTCAAAGGAGCCGCCGCAGTCCTCCACGTGCGTCTTGATGGCTAGCGCCCGCGCCAAAATCACGCCGCGCATCCTCTGGCGCCACGTCAGCGAGTCCGGGTCCACCTCGGTGCCGTCCTCCGCCGTAAAGGCGCGCGTGCACGCCTGCATGGGCCGCGGCGCGATCTCCACGTGCGGGAAGTGGATCAGCACCACGTCCGGCTCTTCCGGGTCCGCCGCGGCCAGCAGCGCCTCGTCCATCTCGTCGAAGCTGTGATCCGCGCCCTTGATGCCACTGCGCGCGTCGCCGCCAGACTTGTAGCACACCATGACCATGTACAGCTCGCGGTCCGTCGGGTGCGGGAACACCAGGCCAGCAGGGTTCACCGACTCGCGCGTGGACTGCTGGCTCAGCACCGTGTCGCTCGTGCCCAGGCTCACAATCACGTCTGTCGGCTGGTCCACCGTGCCAATCAGCGTCGCCAGGTTGTCGCCCGTCGCCGCCACCACCCTGCACGACGGCGAGAAGCCGTAGCGCTCCACGAAAAAGTCCGCGATCGGGCCCAGGTCGCTGTTCACCGCGCACACCTCGCCCACCTTGTCGCGCAGCGCCTCCGCGCCGAAGACGTCCTCCAGGCCGTCCATCCACTGCAGCGTGTTCAGGTCCAGCATGTTCATGCCGGCGCCGTCGCTCGCGTCCGTTGCAGCTGGCTTGCCCAGAAAGATGCTCGACAGCGCCGTGCTCAGCAGCTGCACCAGCTCCGTCCTCGCGTACACGGCCGGCTCACGCCGGGCCATGCGCGCGATCTCGTTGCCGGTGAACCGCTCCGTGCCCACCGACCCGGTCAGCTGCTGCATGGCCGCGGCGCCGCCCACGCGCTCCTCTGCGCGCCGCACCTCCTCGGACGTGCTCGAGTCCGCCCAAATCGGCGACAGCTCCGTCGAAAACGCCTCGCGCAGTTGCTCGGCCAGCGCGCGCTGCGGGTCCAGCTTCTCCGGGAACGCCGCCCACCACACCGACGAGTGCTGCTGCGCGCTCCCGGACAGCGCCACCACGCGCGTCAGGTCCACCTCCTTCGCGAGCCGCTCCAGCGCCCGATCCAGCGCCTCGAACCACATGAGCACCGGCGACCGCACCACGCCTGCCGCCTCGTCCACCACGATCATCCCTGCCTTGGTCTTGTACTTTGGCAGCTCCTTGTCGAAGTTCACCGCCTCCTCGTGCACGAGTTCCATCGCCTCGTCGTACACGCACGCCTTGAGCGACTGCGTGCCCACGTCCACGCCCAGGTACAGCGCCTCCGCCTCCTCGGTCTCCTTGCTCCTGTTCGACCCCATCTTCGCGATGCCCGAGGCTCGGCCGGGTCCGGGTCGTTTCCCCGCGCCGGGCTCCGCGTCGTCGCGGGACTGCGCCGCGCTGCGCGGCCTCGCGGTCTGTCTGCGCCCTTTGCCTGGGGAGCTTTCGGGTCTGCCAGAGCATCCTCAATGTCAATGTCAATCATGTCAGGGCTGCCTGCGGCTTCACTGTCACCATGGTCAGTCAGTCCGCGGTCTGCGCCCACCTCGCCGCTCATCAGTCCGAGTCGTGCCACGATCTTGCGCCAATTTGGGGCGGCCGCGCCGCGTCGCCGCGCTCGCCGTTTTCCGACGACGCCGGCCCGCGTCGTCTGCCCCGGGCCGGCCCGTGGGCGACGGGGAGCGAGGCGGCGATCTCGGAGCGCGCAAGAAGTCTGCGACGATCAATCGTCCGAGTCATGGTTGTGGGCATTGCCGGCGGCCTCTCGCCGCAGCTAGCTCTTGTGCCGTGCTACTCGGTGTTCCATCCGGCCGAATCGTCTGGCTGATCAACGCGGCCAGCAGACGTGGCGTGCGAGCCGGATGAGTAGAACGAAGCCGCATCTCGCCGTCGGCAGCGCGTTGGAGCTCGTCAAGCTCGCCCTGCTCTCGAGCTGCTAGGTTACCGGCGCGCGGTTCTCCGCTCGAGGAGCTGGTTTGCGCTCTTCCGTGTCGTTCGTTGAGCTGTCACGCCGTCTGATCGCCGCGACCTGGTCGACCGGGTCGGCCGAGTACCGGGCGTACCCGGAGGCGTCGCGGCGTTCTCCGCCTTGGAGGTCGAGCCAAACGAGATCGGCTGCCGGCCAGCGTGCTGGCGCATGCTGCGCATGCTTGGCGCATCCTGCGCAGCCAGCAGACCCGGAACACCGACGAGCCAGCCGCCGACGTGAGACAGGAGCGGCAGGATCGCACGGCGTGCACGGGCACGAGCACCATGATGCGTTGGCTCTGGGGGAAATCAGAGAGGAGGCGCAAGCGTGGGGCCGGCGCGCGGCGAAAACAAGAGCGCATCGACCGCCCGCCCACGTCATCCAATCCAAAGAATAGCGTGGGCCAGGGTTCTAGTGCGCAGGCGCGCGTGCCGCGAAGCGATGCCATGCGCGACGGCCGCACCTCGGGCCGAGACTCGGTCACGTCAAGCAACTCACGTGATGGCCGCGATTCGAGCAAGCCCACGACCACGCCTCGGACGCGGTCACAGCCTCTTCACAAGGAAACCTCAACCGCTCGCGGGAGCGACGGGCGTGGGTCGCAGGGCAAGCGCGTGCGTGTTCTTTGCAGCAAACAAGACCCGGATTGGTTCTTGACGATGCGATTTGGTCTCGTGGAGGCAACAAAGTAGGAGCACAAGGACCATGTAAACCAGAAAGAAATGAGCACCGTCGCATTGCATGCGAGCCCACACACAGACAGGTGTGCAAGCATACAATGTTGATGCACACGAGGTCCGAGTCGGCAAGAGAGAAGGTCATGGGCATGATTCAAGCGCAGCGGAAGCCGGGCACCGCAGTGCAGAACTCTTGCCCTTCTAGTGGCCCGAGCAGAGCCCCTTTTGGACGAAAAGGATGGAGGCTCGCGGTCTTGACGACCTTGCCTGTCTTGTGGCACGACTGCAATGTTGATGCACACGAGGTCCGAGTCGGCAAGAGAGAAGGTCATGGGCATGATTCAAGCGCAGCGGAAGCCGGGCACCGCAGTGCAGAACTCTTGCCCTTCTAGTGGCCCGAGCAGAGCCCCTTTTGGACGAAAAGGATGGAGGCTCGCGGTCTTGACGACCTTGCCTGTCTTGTGGCACGACTGCCAGACCGCCCTTTTTTTTCTGTCGCTGGAGTTGCAGTGGTCGTCTGCGGCGCAGTCCTTGACGAGTCGCCACCGCAGCCGGGCCGGGTCTCACAGTCAGTGTCGGGCTAAGCTCGCCAGGTTCGAGTCGCGGCCACTGCAAAAGCCGCGGCATGCGGCAACAATCTCACTGTCACGGTACGCATGGCCACACCTGTTGCAATTGTAAAGCCGCGGGTCTCATCTCGGCCGTGGGTTGGTTCGACGACCTTGTCATCCTCATTGACAGGCTTCCATCTGTCCAATACATTCTCACGACACGCGAAAGTACTCGCAGAAGCTCTCCAAAGGTTTCACCTGGAACTTCTCGCGCTGATGAGCAGGCGTAATAATACCCTCATCGCAGACAGTCAAAGACCCTTCGCACAGGTCCCGCTGCGTATTTTTATTCTTTTGAAAACATGCCACCCGTGCTGCACACCCTGACATCGATTTCGATCGTCCCCCATTGTACTCCCACTGCTCTGCACGGAGAGCACATGAGACAGCGGAGGCGGCCTTGGCCAACTCGACGCTGGACGAGCCCTTGCGCGAGCCCGACGTTGCTGACTCACTGGGCGCCGAGCCAGCCTCGCCGAGCGACTATTCGTCGCGGAGCGAGTCAGGCTCGGAGTCCTCGTCCTCTGCGAGCTCAGCGACGCCCGAGAGCCAATAGGGGGCAGGGCTAGCGCCGCAGGGCGCTCTGGTCTCGTGTTGGAGTAGCGTGACAACACGTCCATTGATTGACTGAGGCTAAAGTCCCTTTTGGCGTCACCAACATCTCGCAAGCGAGTGCGCACGTTAGACTGCCTCGAGGGGCAGCGCAATTGAACTTTACAGTTAGGCCGGGCGCAATCCCCGCAATGTCCACCCTGGTAGGCGCCAAGCATCCGCGCGCTCGCGCACGCTGTGACCACGCTCAGTTCCTCGGAGTGCAAGGTGGACCCAGAGTTCAGGCAAGGGGTGTGAACGATGGTTTTCCCGCGGCCGTGATCGACTTTTGTAGATCCTTTGGGAGCGCTCTGCACTCACAGTCAAGCATCACCAGCAGCGCGCCCCGGCCTTCATAGTGGCCTGCCTCACAAGGAAACATTCCCAGTGCAGCCCACCTGGCTGAAGCAAGCCTTTGTTTTTTTTAGGCGGCCTGGCTACTAGCTCTCGCGGCCTCCAATCTGCACTGCCTCCGGGTCAGCGGTTGACAGATGCAGACGAATCTCAGCCGCCGGCCAAGCAAGCTCTTATTCACGCGCGCACCAGGCCAGGTCGGATCGCATGCGTCTCCCTTTCACATCTCCTCCCCCGCCGTGTCGCGCGGCGTCCTTCGAGCTCCATCCTCGTGTGCAGGCTGTGCCTGACAGAGTTGTTACAAGTCGACGCAGACTCGCCGAGCACCGAGCGCCAACTTGAAAAGGGGTTGCAGGGGCGGCGGCAAACTAACTACTTTTCGCACAGAGTAACCCCCTTCTGGCGGCGGGCAAAGACTGCAAAGTGCGAAAGCACCACTAGGCCTTGGCTGGTGCCGCGGCGGGCCAGCCTGGCAACACGCACGGCTTCTGCCGCGCCGCATACACGGAGCAACGGAGAGCTCGCGCGCGCGAGGCAACACCAGAGTTGCTCGCGGCGCGCATACATCGGGCTGCGCTGCGCTGGGCTGCGCTGGGCTTCGCTGCGCTGCGCTGGGCTGCGCAGGGCTTCGCAGGGCTGCGCAGGGCTGCGCCGGGCGCAGGATGAGGAGCACCAACCTGAGCATCATGTTCAAGGGTCTCGTCGTCGTCACGGCCGTCGGCCTCTTCATGGTGGCGCTCCAGTTTCGGGGCACGTGGTTCTCGGTAGACAGACCGTCCGAGCTCAGCTCAACGGGGGGGGTCTCAGAGGTGCCTCCGGCCCTGCCTTTGCGAGATGAACAGCTGAGCTCAACGGAGGACGTCTCAGAGGTGCCTCCGGCCCTGCCTTTGCGAGATGAACAGCTGTCAGCCGTCTATGTCTTCGGCATGCATCACACTGGCACCTCGTTGATAACTCTCATGCTCATGAACCTCGGTCTCGATGCTGGCGATAGAAAGAAGCTGCTCAAGATGGGCGGGAGCAAGGTCAAGTACTTCGAGCGGGGGGAAGTGTTGGACGTGGATGAGCCATTCATGATTGCGCACAGCCCAAAGTGGAACCCGACCTGGTTGGGCTATGGGTACGAATGGGACCGAGCCTCGCCTGAGGAGAAAGCCTCCTTCTTCAACGCCTCGAAAAAAGTCCTCGAGGACTTGAGTGAGGAGGTCGGCGACCGCAGCTTCGTCGTCAAGGAACCGCGCATGTGCTTGTTCGCCGATCAGTGGCTGACAGGCACGCCCTCAGGCCGAGCACCAGTGTGCGTGATCGTCTCGCGCGACCCGCTGGAGCAGGTCTCTCGCAACATTCGCTTCTGCAAGAACTGGCCGCTCACGGCCGTCGCAGAGGTGTATGAGGAGTACTACGTGCAGGCCTTCGTGGCCTGTCGCAAGCACAACGTGCCAACGGTAATCTTACAGCATGCGGACCTCATGGAGTCCCCATATCGGGCTGCAACGGTGGCATATGAGAAGCTGAAGGCGATTGGCGTTTCTGGTCTCCGGATGCCATCCGCCGAGGAGTTTCACGAGAACTTTGAGAGTTTGTGGTGGAAACCCGGAGTCGGTACGTCCCAACAGGTTTCCGAGAGTGATCCCACCATTCGGCGCGTTCGAGACGCAATCTCCCCGAGGTGTTGGCGGATCTGGGAAGCCATGAGGACGGAAAACCTTAGCATGCTCTCGGACGACGAGCTTCTTTCGACGTCGTGGACGCATTCCTAAAGAAATTGACCGAGGGAGGCCTTCCCGCCTTGCTGTCGCCAGGGCTTGCAGTAAGATGGGCCGCCACGGTAGACACCACCGTACATGTTCTCCCGTGGGCCACGTACGAGCGGCGCAAAGAGGCCGGCGCGCGCGCTGCGAGGACGCAGCTTGTACGAGATGGACGGCCAGCCCGACGCTCGCAGGCTGCAGTGCGGCGACTCGCCCATCAAAGTTTCCGGTAGCCCCCCCCCCCCCCCCCCAGCGGGGCGCATCGCGGTGATGGCGGCGGCCTGGCACGGGATGGCCTACACATCCTTGAAGCACAAGAATTGCGCCTTTACAGGCGGCAGTAAAGCATCAAGCAATCCTTCATTGACTCTACATCAGTGCGCGGCCAAGGTCCCTGTCAGCAGCTCAAGCGCCCGCGGCAGCGCTCGGACTGGCGGCCTCGCATGCAATGCCGCCCTGTCCTAGCAGTTGCCCGCGGAGCCCAGCTCAGGCGAGCAAGCGGCGGGCCCGCGAAGGGGGCGGCTTCCTTGCGCCGGCACGCGCCGAAGGGCCGAGAGCTATGAGCAAGGCGGCTCGAGCTCAAATTTGCAAAAGCCAGAGGATGCGAGACCGAGCACCCGAACCAAGCAGTTGGGCTGCTATTCCGGCAGAGCACGACGAGCGAACCCCACCGAGGCAACTAACAGTAAATCATGACATCAGCAGCTTGTCAAAAGTTAGCCCCTGCGCATGCAGAATGTCATTGCCCACCTCGCACCAACATGCTAATTTGGCGAAAGCTCCCTCACACAGCAGCCAAAGGGCTAGCTCTCTAGGCTACAACAACCGCAACCGCAGGTACCAGTTACCGGTACCCCTCTGACCCGGTACCCCTCTGACCCAGTATCCGAGAGCCAAGATCCGGCGCGAGCAGCCTGCTCAGCTGAGGCCAGGCCACCGCGGCGGCGTCAATCACCAACGGCGCCCCGGCTCGGAGCGTCGGCGTCCAGGCAGGTAGAGCGACTCGACAGGGTAACTAACACTAGCTCGCCTCGGTTCGCCGCGATGATGCGCGGCAAGCCGTTGCAGGCGCTGGCGGCGCTGGCGGCGCTGGCGCTGGCCATGGCCGTGCATGCGAGGGCCGCCAAGCCGAACGTGGTCTTCGTGCTCTTCGACGACATGGGGTGGGCAGACCTCGGCCACCGCAATGGGAACCAGATCGATACGCCGCACCTTGACGGGCTAATGAAGCGCGGCGTGGACCTGATGCGGTACCACGTGCACTCCGTGTGCTCGCCAAGCCGCGCGGCGCTGCAGACCGGGCGATACTCGCACCACACGGGTGTGCACGACATCCTCAGCGCCACCTCGGGAATTGGCGTGGAGCTAGAGGAGGTGATGCTGCCGCAAAAGTTCAAGGAGGCAGGTTACGCGACGCACATGGTGGGCAAGTGGCACCTTGGCCACCACACCTGGGAGCACACGCCGACTTTCCGCGGCTTCGACACCTATTACGGCTACCTGACGGGGGCCATGGACTATTTCCAGCACTACAGCTCGAGTGACAAGATCTGGCACGACATGATCGACGCCAAGGCGCCGCGCTGCAGCAACTCCTCCTGCGTCCGCGTCGCGTGGGAGTCACAAACAGTGTACTCGACCGAGCTCTTCACCGACAAGGCGATCGAGGTCATCAACAGGCACGGAGCGCTTGGCCCGGGCAGGCCTCCGCTCTTTCTCTTTGTCGCCTTCCAGGCCGTCCATGCCGGCGGTCACCAGGTCAATCAAGTCCCGCCTGAATACGTGGAGCCGTACCTGACGCGGCTCAAGTCGGGCCGGCGCCGGCAGTTCGCCGGCATGTTGGCGGCCGCGGACATGGGCGTGGGCAGGATTTTGGACGCGCTCGAGCGCAATGGCATGACAGACGACAACACGCTCATCGTCGTGTCCACGGACAACGGCGGGCCGGTCGATACTACCGACTCCTGCGGCAGCCGCAACACGCCGCTGCGGGGCGGCAAGTACACCATTTTTGAAGGCGGCGTGCACGGCACGGCCTTTGTGGCTGGCTACGGCATCCGAAACCGCGGCAGCACCTATGCCGGCCTCATGCACATCACCGACTGGTTCGCGACGCTAGGCGACGTGGCGGGTTACTCGCTCGAGACCAAGAGGCCTCTCGACAGCGTCTCGCACTGGGCGCACCTTACGGCGGCCAACGACTCGGATCGGGCAGCGCTCGCGCCGGCACGCAAGTCCGTGGTCCTGGGCAGCGTCAGCTACTTCAACCACGGCTTTGGTATGACTGTTGATGACGACCAGGGCCGCCAGTGGAAGATCATCAAGGGCACGGCCGGCTGGCCAGTCACCTGGAGCTCGCTCCAGGATTCGGGCGATCAGCCCCTGACCAGGACCAACGCGCCGCACCCCTGTCCCAACGACTTTTGCCTTTACGAGCTCACCTCGGATCCGCGAGAGGAGCACGAGCTCTCACAGGACAAGGCCTATGCTGACGTGCTCCACCGCATGAAGGGCATCATCCTCGAGGAGCTCAAGTCTTGGTACGACATTAAGGAACGCTGCTACAAGACCGCTGTGCCCAAGCTCGACGAGCACACCAACAACAACGTCTACCCGTATTGCGATGCTGGCGACGACGGTAATGATGTCGCCGCGGTCGCAAGTATTTCTATCAGCTAGACGGAGACAAGAACATGAAAAGTAGAGTAGAGTCCGGTGACAAGTCAGTACGATGAATGATACTTCGAGTCCTGCCTGCCCTATGTCTGACTGCAGCGATTCGCCAAGTTGCCGCTGTAGTGCCGAGGCAAACAACAGCATAAAGGTTGAAGAGAGTCCGGGGAGAACTTGAAGTCACGATGCTTCCCGGCCTGCTGGCGCAGCGATTCGTCAAGTTAAAGGCAATGCAGACCCCGTACATTTCGAACTGCGACACTGGCCCCGAAAGCGCCGCGCGAGGCGCGCGCGGCAAAGGGAGGGCCCGGCAAGAGGGACCTCGAGGGCCGCGAGGGCCGCGGCATGGCGCGCAATCGCGGCCGGACCGCCGAGACGACACGTGGTCACGGCCGGGCACCATGAAGCCGCACTCGGCGATGCCCGCTGCGAAGCGGCAGCGCCGCGGGGCTACCACCAAAAAAGTTGTGCGGAACTGCGCAAGACGCCAAGGTTTGCGTGCTGTGTACTGCTCCCATGTCCGAGGCACACGAAGTCACCGCCACGTCTGACGACAAGCCATCGCCGTGTCTGACAACAAGGCTGCCTCACTTTTGCCAACGTCGCTGTTATTCGAGATTCCTGGTGCTTGTGAAGCACGTGATCGTCAACACGGGTGCTGTCCAAGCCAATTGCGGCCACAGGGCTAGCTTAAGTTAGTAGTAAACGACCGCAGGTACCAGTTACCGGTACCCCTCTGACCCAGAGCCAAGATCCGCCGCGAGCAACCTGCTGGGGCCAGGCCACCGACCCCGGGCCGTGTCCGCCGCGACAGGCGGCGGCGGCAATCACCAACGGCCCCGACTCGGAGCGCCTCGGAGCGTCGGCGTCCAGGCAGAGTTGACAGGGTAACACTAGCTCGCCTCGGTTCGCCGCGATGATGCGCGGCAAGCCGATGCAGGCGCTGGCGGCGCTGGCGGCGCTGGCGCTGACCGTGCATGCGAGGGCCACCAAGCCGAACGTGGTCTTCGTGCTCTTCGACGACATGGGGTGGGCAGACCTCGGCCACCGCAACGGGAACCAGATCGATACGCCGCACCTTGACGGACTGGTGAAGCGCGGCGTGGACCTGATGCGGTACCACGTGCACTCCGTGTGCTCGCCAAGCCGCGCGGCGCTGCAGACCGGGCGATACTCGCACCACACGGGTGTGCACGACATCCTCAGCGCCACCTCGGGAATTGGCGTGGAGCTAGAGGAGGTGATGCTGCCACAAAAGTTCAAGGAGGCAGGCTACGCGACGCACATGGTGGGCAAGTGGCACCTTGGCCACCACACCTGGGAGCACACGCCGACTTTCCGCGGCTTCGACACCTATTACGGCTACCTGACGGGGGCCATGGACTATTTCCAGCACTACAGCTCGAGTGACAAGATCTGGCACGACATGATCGACGCCAAGGCGCCGCGCTGCAGCAACTCCTCCTGCGTTCGCGTCGCGTGGGAGTCGCAAACAGTGTACTCGACCGAGCTCTTCACCGACAAGGCGATCGAGGTCATCAACAGGCACGGAGCGCTTGGTCCGGGCAGGCCTCCGCTCTTTCTCTTTGTCGCCTTCCAGGCCGTCCATGCCGGCGGTCACCAGGTCAATCAAGTCCCGCCTGAATACGTGGAGCCGTACCTGACGCGGCTCAAGTCGGGCCGGCGCCGGCAGTTCGCCGGCATGTTGGCGGCCGCGGACATGGGCGTGGGCAGGATTTTGGACGCGCTTGAGCGCAATGGCATGACAGACGACAACACGCTCATCGTCGTGTCCACGGACAACGGCGGGCCGGTCCATACCATTGACTCCTGCGGCAGTCGCAACACGCCCCTGCGGGGCGGCAAGTTCACCGTTTTTGAAGGCGGCGTGCACGGCACGGCCTTCGTGGCTGGCTACGGCATCCGAAACCGCGGCAGCACCTACGCCGGCCTCATGCACATCACCGACTGGTTCGCGACGCTAGGCGACGTGGCGGGTTACTCGCTCGAGACCAAGAGGCCTCTCGACAGCGTCTCGCACTGGGCGCACCTTACGGCGGCCAACGACTCGGATCGGGCAGCGCTCGCGCCGGCACGCACGTCCGTGGTCCTGGGAAGCGTGAGCTACGGTCACCACGGCTTTGGTATGACCGTCGATGGCGACCAGGGCCGCCAGTGGAAGATCATCAAGGGCACGGCCGGCTGGCCAGTCACCTGGAGCTCGCTCCAGGATTCGGGCGATCAGCCCCTGACCAGGACCAACGCGCCGCACCCCTGTCCCAATGACTTTTGCCTTTACGAGCTCACCTCGGATCCGCGAGAGGAGCACGAGCTCTCACAGGACAAGGCCTATGCTGACGTGCTCCACCGCATGAAGGGCATTATCCTCGAGGAGCTCAAGTCTTGGTACGACATCAAGGAACGCTGCTACAAGACCGCTGTGCCCAAGCTCGACGAGCACACCAACAACAACGTCTACCCTTATTGCGATGCTGGCGACGACGGTAATGATGCCGCCGCGGTCGCAAGTCTTTCTATCAGCTAGGCCTAGCTAGCTAGACGGAGACAAGAACATGAAAAGTAGAGTAGAGTCCGGTGACAAGTCAGTACGATGAATGAGACTTCGAGTCCTGCCTGCCCTACGTCTGACTGCAGCGATTCGCCCAGTTGCAGTGGTAGTGCCGCCGCGGTCAGCAAGATTGAGGAGAGTCCGGGGAGAACTTGAAGTCACGATGCTTCCCGGCCTGCTCGCGCAGCGACTCGCCAAGTTGCAGGCAGTGCAGACCCCGTACAGCTCGAACTCCGACACTGGCCCCGAAAGCGCCGCGCGAGGCGCGCGCGGCAGAGGGAGGGCCCGGCGAGAGGGACCGCGAGGGCCGCGAGGGCCGCGGCACGGCGCGCAACCGCGGCCGGACCGTCGAGACGACACGTGGTCACGGCCGGGCACCATGAAGCCGCACTCGGCGATGCCCGCTGCGAAGCGGCCGCGCCGCGAGGCTACCACCAAGTCGTGCGGGAACTGTTACTATAGCGAGAATGCGCTAGACGCCGAGGCGTGCGTGCTGTGCACTGCTCCCATGTCCGAGGCACACGAAGTCACAGCCATGTCTGACGACAAGCCTCACGAAGCCATTGACGACAAAGCTGCCTCATTCTTGCCAACATCAGCTTTTTCGTTACCAGCGGCCAAAGCCTCTTCCAGCTCAATGCCGTCGCCAAAGGCATCATCGGCAGTCTCTCCCTCGTTTGTGTCACAAATATCGTCGGAACCTGTCCCAGTGCCGTCTTGCTCTGCAGCTCCTGCGCCAGCCCCTTTGACACCTCCGTCTACGTCATGTCCATCGTCACCGGAGATTGAGGTAGTGGCCGAGATTAGCAGCAGCAGCAACAGCAGCAGCAGCAGCAGCAGCAGCTCATTTGTAGCAAATGCTGCTTGCCTGCGATGCTCAACCGAGTGCTCGGCACAGCGCACAAGGTGTAGCGTGTGCGGCGCACCAGTACGGTCATCTTCGTGGCCGCAACACGGTTTTTTCTTGAACGAGATCTTCGAAGCCAACGGCAGCGCAGTGCCCAAGAGCGAGGAGGAGAGGTGGGCAGTGGCGGACCTCGTGGCACTGACGCAGGAGATCACTGGCCTCGAGGAGGCCTGGGTGCTGACGTACTCCATGGATGTGGATCTCGTCTTCGAGCTCTTTTCCGTGTTGAGGACGGTGGAGCGACTCTATGTGATGCTGGACGGGGACGTGGCAGCAGCCCAAACCGCCATGCGCGCGTTCAATCCGCGCACGCAGTGCTTCAAGCCGCCAGCGTCAGGGCGTGGCGTGCACCATACGAAGGCGATCCTGCTGTTCTCGGAAACGCAAGTGCGTGTCATCATCCACACGGCAAACCTCCTGCAGCTGGATCTCTTCCATAAGAGCGAAGGCATGTGGTACCAGGACTTTGAGCGCAAGGCGGACGCGCCGCGCGGGTCGAACGAGCAATTCAAGACGACGCTCACGAGGTTCTTCCGGCGGCTCTGGCGGTCTGTGCCATGCGCATCCAAGGAGGACCGGCTTGCACTGTTGAAGCGCTACGACTACACCACGGCCGTGGGCCACCTGGTGGCCTCGGTGCCGCTGACCACCGCCGACGACCTGGAGGACTCGCGTCGCTATGGCATGGGGGCACTCTGCGACCTCATCCGCAAGCACACGCCACGCGAGGAGTGGGCGTGGAACGTGGCGTGCCAGTTCACTTCGGCGGGCAGCCAGGGCGCCTCGCCGGAAAAGTGCTGGGCCACGACGGAGTTCTTCAGGCAAGGTCTGGCCCGAGAGCCGGGTGCGGAGCTGCAGCTCGTCTTCCCCAGCCGCGAGGACTGGAGGCGCTCCATCGTTGGCAAGTACAACGGGCTGTTCTTCTTCAAGCGCGGCACGAAGAAAGAGTGCGACGTCTTCGAGGCGTGTATTCGAGGCCGGCTGTGCCGCTGGAGCGCCGCCCCGACGTACGGGACCCGGGACCGCGCATATCCTCACGCCAAGTCGTACGTGTGCTATGACAAGAGGGACCCGCGGCGCCTGAGCTGGGCGCTGCTGACGAGCGCGAACCTCTCCCAGGCGGCCTTTGGGAAGTGGACCAGCGCAGCGAAGCTTTCTCTGCGCAACTGGGAGCTCGGCGTGCTCTTCACGCCCGCAGCCTGCGGCGGACTGCGGCTCGTTTCGTCGCCGGACTTGGACCCGGGCCGGCGCGAATCCCAACTGATCCTCCCCATCCCGTTCCCGCTCCCGCCCACGCCGTATACAAGGGACACCCTCCTCCCGGACGAGCTCGTGAATCCGTCCTCGCAGGAGGATCTCCTGCAGACGCTCCACCAGCTCTTCTTGCTCCTGCCTGAGCACGTGCAGCGCTCCTTGCTGCACGAGACCCGGGAGAAATCCCCGCTCCTTGTCCGCTCTTTGCTCGAGCGCATTGCGAGCGGCCCCGACGCCGCGTACCTAAGCAGGCACCTCCTGTGCAAGGTGGTCCACCTCCCGGCACTGGCTTCCCAATACGGCCTCGCCTCGCTCCCGTGCTTGGAGGCCTTTGCGCTCGCTCAATCCCATCAGCGCGTCTTCAGGCTGCCCCCAAGCTAGTACGGACCGCCAGGTGAAGCGACGATGCGACGAGACGGGCACCCACTCGAACTCGATTCTGAGTCGAGCCCTCGACCCGCGCCGCCTTGCAGTGCACTCAGCTCCGCAAGGTCGATCCATGCCCTTTTGCTACGACGACTGACTTCCATGCTGTGACCACGCCAACCTCCTCCAAGCTGCCAGTGTAGCTAGAGCTAGCTAGCTAGTTGTGCCAGGTAGCGGCGACCCGAGTCGGAGTCCGCACCTCACAGCCCTAGATGGTCGCGAACGGCGTCAACATCGGGCGGTCCACTGCACGCCTCGAGATCCCGGCCCGCCGAGTCCGCTCGAGCATCACGCGCGAGACTCGCACGCGCGAGGAGGTGGGTGAGGTCGACGCGACTCGGATTTGCGCGCTCGCAGTCCCGCGAGCGCTGCGCTCGTCGCGCCCCTGGCGCTGCTGCGTCTGCGCGCGCTTCCTGCGCAGCGCGGCGCGGCGCGGCGCGGCGCGTGCACGTGCACGTGCACGGCGCGCCTCCTCATCATCGCCACCCCGCGCGCGAACGGCAGTACCGGAGCGCGGCGAGGCGGCGGCGGCGCGGCGCGGCGGGTGGGCGGGCGGCGGGCGGGCGGGCGGCAGGCAGGCAGGCAGGCAGGCAGGCATGAAGTCGTCGGCGCTGCTGGGCCCCTGGGCACTGGCGCTCGCGGCCCTGGCGTACGTCGCGGCGCACGCGGCGAGGTATGGCCTGACGCAAGGCGGTACGCCGCCGTCGCCGCCACCACTGCCCTCGTGCCAGGAGTTCCCGGCGCTCTGCAGCCTGCAGGAGGGCGCAGCGCCCGCGGACGACGACGCAGTGGGCCGCTGGACGGCGCCCGTCGAGACACCCACGCTGGAGAGGCTGCGGGCGGAGGGGACCTGGATGGAGCGCTTCCTGCAGCTCAAGGGCTGGAGCTACCTCTCGGTGAGCTCGCCGCGCTACTTTTTGGCGCTCACGCCCGTGCATTTCAACTACGTGGAGGACGTCTACCTGTCGGTGGTCGACAAGGAGGCCGCCGAGCTCGTCATGGAGCATCATTGGCAGATGCCGCTGGGCCGCTCGCTGCGGCTCGCCGCCACCTCCACCGAGGGCTGCACCAAGTACGTCGGCTGGCACGACGACTGCCTGGAGCTCTGCTTCGTCAGCGACCGCTGGCACCTCAACGTGCACATGCGCGAGCTCAAGGCCAAGATCCAGGTCAGCAGGGGTGATCACGCCCTCGTGTTCTGGTACCCGCTGGGCAGCGACCCGAAGCGCCCGGCCTATGTGCACAAGGAGGCCGGCATGGGCGCCGTGGGCTCCATCACCGTCGGCGAGCGCGAGCCGCACGTCTTCCACGAGGGCGCCGCCACCATCGACTGGACGCTCTCCCGCGCGCTGCGCGAGACGCGCTGGCAGTGGGTATCCTGGAGCTGCGCGGCCTGCGACGTGCGCACCTGGGACACAGCTGCCGCCGCGGCGGCGGCCGCCACCGGCGACCCCAAGGGCCGGGGCACGGTCTCGCGGCCTGCCGTCGGCATCAACCTGAGTCGCTTCGTGTACGACATGGCGCCTGACACCGCCGGACGCCCCGGTTTCTCCGTAGAGAACGCCATCTGGATCGACCACCGTGTCTGGCCGCTGCCCGTGACCATTGAGGTCGACGTCCCCTCAGCAGACCCTGGCGCGCGGGCCTGGACCGTGCGCGCAAACACTTCCGACATCGAGCTGTACCTGGAGTTTCAGCCGCACGGTCTGCGCGAGGACCATACGGGGGCCGACTTTCTCGGCATCGTCAGCGACTTTGTCCAGCCGTTTGGCGTCTTCAATGGTCACGTCAGCTTCCTTGATGCAGACCAGGGCATGCGCTATCGTGTCGACCTCGCCGACGTGTACGGCGTCTGCGAGGACCACCGTGCCCTCTGGTGAATGCGGCGCGTGCTACCATGCGCCGTACCAAGGACACAAGCGAAGCAGGGACGCGGGTCGCGCCGTGCCGGGGTGGTAGGTGCTCCTATTTATTGACCATCGGGATGTCGCCGAGAACAGCAATACGTTTATAAAAAGGCACGTTGAAGTACACGTTTTTGTTGCACGGCTGGCAAGACTCGCTCGGCCCGGTTGAAGTACACGTTTTTATCGCACGGCTGGCAAGACTCGCTCGGCCCGGTTGAAGTACACGTTTTTATCGCACGGCTGGCAAGACTCGCTCGGCCGTGGCCCGGGCCGTCGCCTCGGCCGCCGCCGCCTCGACTCGGACCTTGCCATCCAGTCATGTCACCTTGGCGGCCGCATTGGCAACAGCACTGGCAGAACAAAGAAACAAAGAAACAAACACATACAACAGACACGTTGTTGTTCTTCGCGGCTGGCACGGCCCAACTGAGATTACGAAACTACTTGCGGCCGCGCTTCTTACCGCCGGCCTTGCGGTCGCGCTTCTTGGCGGCGTCCATGCCGCGCATGCTGGCCTTCATACGCTTATCGACGACGAAACTACTTGCGGCCGCGCTTCTTGCCGCCGGCCTTGCGGTCGCGCTTCTTGGCGGCGTCCATGCCGCGCATGCTGGCCTTCATACGCTTATCGACGACGAAACTACTTGCGGCCGCGCTTCTTGCCGCCGGCCTTGCGGCCGCGCTTCTTGGCGGCGTCCATGCCGCGCGTGTCGGCCTTCATACGCTTATCGACGACCTTAACCTTCTTGCCCTTGAGCTTGTTGCCCAGGTTGACCTTGCCGTGATTGGACTTGCGCGCCACGACGTAGACCGAGCCGGGGCGCTGGATCTTGGTGCCCTTGTAGAGCTTCTCGATGGCCTTCATCTTGCTGCCCGGGTTCAAGTCAGGCTGGTCCGCGACGGCCGCCGCCTTCTTCTTGATCTTGTCGATCTTGGCCATGAGGCGATGCTTCTTGCGCGCACGGGCCTCGGCCACCTTCTTGGTGGTCTTGTCCGCGAGGTCCTTGTACCGGGACTTGACGGCGTCCACCATCTCCTTCGTCACGGGCAGCTGCGGCCGGTTGTGCTTGTTCTCGTCCTCCAAGAACCACTCCGGGAGGGCGCCATCCTCGTCATTAAAGGTGAACCGGTTGTATCCGGCGTCCAGCAGCTTGCGCCGCTTCGCCTTGCTCGTCATCATGGCGGCCAGGGCGATGTGCTGCGAGCGCTCGTCCGTGTCGTAGTCCTCGCTGTTGTAGCCGTCATCCTGAGCGTCCTCGTCCTCGTCGTCGTTATCGGCCGCCGGATTGTGCTCAGCCGTGACAACCTCGAAGCCGGCCTTCTCCTCCGCCTCGTCCCCGCGCAGCTTGCCCATGCCCTTCTTGATGAGCTTGCGCGCCTTGCGCGCGGCGGCCTTTTGCTCCGGGGTCATGCCGTCGTTCACCGTGCCCTCGGCCAGCTCCTCGGCCTCGGCCTCGGCGGCGTCGCCGTCGTCGCTACTCTCGTCGCCCTTGGCGCCGCCGCGCCCGCGCTTCTTGCCGTTGCGCGCGGACTCCACCTTGAAGCCGCCCGGCAGCGAGCTCAGCAGCAGGTCTTGGTTCACCTCGCCGCCGGTCTCGCGTGCCGCGGCCAGCCGCCGCTTCTCCTCCTTGCGCTCGTTGCGCAGCTTGAGCTTGCGGCGGCGCTCCTTGCGCCTCGCCTTCTCCGTGCGCGCCGACGGCAGCGGCGTGTCGCCGTTCATCTCGGCGTCCGAATCCGAGTCCGAGCCCGAGCCCGCACTGTTGTCCTCGTCGAACTCGTCCAGCGCCTGCCCGCCGCGCGCCGTGATGCCATACGTGCGGTCGTTGCCGTCATCGCTGCTCTCGTCATCGTCAGCACCGTCAAAGAGCGCCTGGGAGAACCACTGCTTGGCACGCGTCTCTGCCGACTTCTTGCTCTCGAGAGACTTGAGCAGGGGGTTGACGCCCTCCTCCTCGGGCTCCGCCTCGTCCTCATCCTCCTCTTCCTCCGAATCCTCCTCGCCCTCGGCCAGCATCGCCGCGTACTTGCCGGCCTTGAGCGCCTTGGCCTGCTCCTCCTCGAGCGCGCGCGCAAAGTCCTGCTCTGCCATCATCTCGAGCGTCTTCTTCTTCATCTTGGCCTTCTTCTCCGCTGTGATCTGCTGGCGGCGCTGCCGCACGGTCAGCGGGTCCGAGACCTGCTCCTTTACGCGCCCCATCTGGTGCTGCACCTCGGCCTCGCGCTCCAGGTCGCGCATGCGCTTGCGCTCCGCCCGGGTCGCTTCGTCCAGATCGCTGTCCTCATCCTCGTCCTCGCTGCTCGAGCCCAAGCCCGAGTCCTGGTCCTTGCCCTCCTCCTCGTCGTCCGAAACCTCCGCGTACGCGCCGCTTTCCAGGACGTCAAGGTCTTCCGCAGACTTGAGGCCGCTCTTCTTGAGGCTGAACGGGCCAGCCATCTTGCTGACGTCGACCGCGTACTCGTTCTCCATACCCATATCGATGCGCCGCTGCAGCTTCGCGCGCTGCTTGCGAATCTTCTTGATTTCGCGCTTGCGCTTCTTGCGCTCCGCGTCCTTGAGCTTGGCCAGCTCGGCGTCCAATTCGCCCATGTCCTCCATGTCCGAGTCGTCCTCGTCCGAAGACTCCTCCTCCTCCTCCTCGTCGTCGTCGTCCTCCTCCTCCTCACTGCCCTCCCCCCCGGCAGCAGCGGCCTTGGCGACCTTCGCCTCAAGGTCCCTGTCTTCGTCCTCGCTCGCGCCCTCGTCCTCGTCGGCGTTGTCCTTCTTGCCCTTCTTGTCACCGCGGAGCGTGAGGCGCCACTGCACGAGCGCGCGCAGCTCGGCCTTGCCCAGCACGCGCAAATCAGCAAGGTAAGCCTGAACGTCCGGCGTGGTGGCCGGGTGATCCAGGAGCGCCTTGGACGCCTCGTCCTTGAAGGTGATCTCCGAGGCGGTCGCGAGGACCTGGACCGGCTGCTTGCTACGCACAAAGTCGACAGCAGTCACAGCCTTGTACAGGAGCGCGCCAGCGTCGTCGCTGTAGCCGCCGCGCGAGCGGCGGTCCTTTTGGTGCTTGTGGAAAAGCTTGTTGATGGCCTGCTGCTCCGTGAGCTCCTTGTCCTCCTCCACCGGCGCCAGGACGTGGCGCGGGTCCAGCAGGCGCGGGTCGATCTTGTGCGGGGCCAGGTATTCGCGGCACACGACGAAGATCTCGGCAGACACGTTACGCGAAGACGGCGGCTTGGTCGCCTCCACCTTCTTGAAGAGCTGCTGGAAGGCCCACAGCAGCGAGTGGTAGTCGGTCGACCGGAAAACCTTGGTCACGAAAGAGCCCCCGCGCTTGAGGTGCTCGCACGCGAACTTGAGCGCGTACACGGCCAACTCGTTCTGCACGAAGGCGTCCTTGGTGTACTCGGCACCGACGTTGGGCGCACCGTCACACAGCACCACGTCGGCCTTGTTGCCGCGCATCTCCTTGCGGATCTTCTGCCGGCACGTATCCGAGGTGATATCCTCCTGGAACGTCGTGCAGCAGCGGATCGGCTTAATGGGCATCAAGTCCACGCCCACGATCTGCCGCTCCGCCGAGGACGGCATCGTCTTGGCCAGTACCTGGAGCCAGCCGCCGGGCGCCGCGCACAGGTCGATCACGCGCGTCGCATTCTTCAACAGGTCGTACTTGCGGTTCAGCTGGATGAGCTTGAAGCTCGACCGCGCGCGGTAGCCCTGCTCCTTGGCCAGCTGATAGTACTTGTCCTGCACGGCGTTCTTCTTGCGCCCCATCTTGGCCTTGCGCGCCGCCGCGCCCGCCCTGAGACCGCGACCGCGACCGCAACCGGAACCGGGACCGGAGCGCGCGCGCGAGAGCGCGGTCGCGACGCGCCGCCGCCCGCTCGCCCTCCCGCCGCCCGCCCGCGCGCGCGCGGCCCTGCCGACCGAGACGCCCAAGCGGAACTGGCGCGACGAGTGGTTTGGGTGGCTGCCGCCGGTTCCGCAATTTGCCTCTCGCGTCCGCGTTTCGCCGGCGCTTTTTGCCCAAACAAAATTGCTCAGATGAATGACTCAGCTGCTGCAGTGCTGCGCTGCTGCGCATTGCGCTGCATTCTCGCTACGGGCTGCCCGGGCAGCAGCACCGCCCGCCGAGCAGCGATGGGGCTGGGCACGGCCGTGGGCGCCACGGTGGGCGCGGCGCTGGGCGCCGCGCTCGCCGTCAACTTCACGCTCTTCGTGTCGGCCATCCCGGCCGTCACCGGCAAGGGCGCGCCGTACATGCCGACGCTGCGCAAGTCGCTCAACGTCGTCTTTGGCCGCGTGCTGCCGCGCCTCAAGCCCGTGCGAGCGGCCGGGCCTGCGCCGCTCATGCTCGACCTCGGCTCGGGGGACGGCCGGGTCGTCATCGAGGCGGCGCGCCACGGCTACCGCGCCGTGGGCTACGAGCTCAACCCCATGCTCGTCGCCGTCTCGCGCACCTGGGCCTTTTGGGACCAGCACCTCGCGCACAGGGTCATCCCGGGTCGCCAGCCCTGGCCTGCCTCGGCGGAGGCCGTCTTTCACTGCCGCGACCTGTGGAAGATTGGCCTGCACGACGCCGACATTGTCCTGGTCTACGGCCTCTCGCCCATCATGGACCGCCTCAGCGTCAAGCTCATGGACGAGTGCAAGCCCGACGTTTTGGTCTTTAGCAATGTCTTCACGCTCAATGACGCCTGGACCAAGGTCGAGTCTTCTGACGAGGTTCACGTCTACACCAAGGGTGATGATGCCCAGCCACCACGATGACGACGTGGGCGACGAGACTTGTGACAGCAAAGGGACAGCATGACAGGACAGCAATGACGTGAAATCCGTGGCAGCAGACGACAAGAATGCATTTGCCGTCGTCTTCCGAAACATGGTTGAGCTTGAAATAGAATTGACGTTGACATTGACATGGGAAATCTACAAAGTCTGCTCCAGGTCCATTCGCAGCAGCCAGAAAGCGCGATTTTTGTCAGTTCGCTGTCTCCCACCACCAATAGCCCCAGAGCATCCGCTCTCCGCTCTCCGTCTCTTGTCTCTCTCCCTCCCTCCTCTCAACCCATCCCGAAGAACTCGGGAGGGCGAGAATAATAAAAATTAGAAATGAGTCAGAGTGATCGATGGGACATGCGTAACAAGGAAGTTCGTATTGTCCCCTTTTCGGCAACAGTATTTACCGCTCGATACGGTCATCATGTGGTTTTGAACCAGAAGGATCTAAAATGTGGCACACGGCCCTGAACCGTCCAGAGGTGAAAAGCCCTCTGGCTGGTCTTGGTAAGGCGATGCAGTTCTTCTCGCAGCTAAGATGACCCATCAAGCACAAAGATGAGCGGACCACGAGGGCCCACGGTCTTGACGGGAGATAACGACTGCTTCTCTCTCTCTCTCTCCACTTCTCTCCTCGCCACCCATCACCCGCTCCTTCGCCTGGACCTACCGTGAATCAAACGCCAGCCTATGTACACAGCGCTCGGCGCCGGCCCCCAGACCGGCCAGCAGCAGCCGCGGCGCCCCGCCGCGGCCGCCGCCCGCCCGCCCGCCCGCGCGCCCGTAGCCACCCGTGCGGCATGGCGCGGCTCATGCCGCGCCATCACCACCTGACCCTGCGGCGGGCCGCGCGCGCGCAGACGTCATCTGCGCTGCGCGCGGGAGGGGAGGGAGGGAGCGCGCCGGCCCCGCCGCCGCCCGCCGCCGCCGCCGCGCGCCACGCGGGCGGGCGGCGGCGGCGGCGGCGGCGGCGGCGGCGACCACCAGTTGTCGCTCTGCTGGCGCCGCTGCTGCGCCTTGTGCTTTTGCGCCTCCTCTCGCCTCGCCTCGGGCGCAGCGGGCTCGCAGCCAACCAACCCAGAACCGGCGCGCGGCGCGGCGCGGCGGGTTGCGGCAGTCCGCTCGGCACTGGCCGGTGGCCACGATGCCCGAGGCCGCAGCGGCAGCGGCCGCCGTCTCGGCCGGCGAGCGGCGGCGCCTGAACAAGAAGAAGCGCAAGCGCGCGTCCAAGGGCGCCCACGCCGAGACGGCGACGGCGCTGCTCGAGGCCAAGCGCGCGCGCCAGGAGCGGGAACGCGAGCTCGAGCAGGAGAAGGACCTCGGGGACGACCGCAAGGCGGGGGAGGATGAGGCGATCGACGAGGAGACCGTGGCCAGGGCCATCGAGCAGGAGCGGCCCGGCATGCTGTCCGACTGGCTCAATCCGGGCCACCATCACCTGTGGCCGGAGCTGCGCAAAGGGTGGAAGTCGCTGAGCAAGAAGGCGCGGTCCAGGCTGGCGCAGGCCGACAAGCAGCGCTGCGAGGCGCAAGTGGAGCAGATCGAGCACCCGTTCGAGACCGTGGCAGACGACCACTGCGAGACCGCGCCGCAGGCCTACGCGGACATCGCGCCGGTGCTGCACGCCATCGCGAAGCAGCTCGGCAAGGCGCCGGCCGACCTGCGCATCTACGACCCATACTACTGCTCGGGCGCTGTGGTCCGCAATCTGGCCGCGCTCGGATTCACCAACGTCTACAATCGTTGCGAGGACTTTTACGCGGCCGAGAAGCCGCCGCACGATGTCATCGTCACCAACCCGCCGTACTCGGGCGACCACCCCGAGCGCCTGCTTCGCTTCGTGCGCGAGAACGCCAAGCCCTCGCTGCTGCTCATGCCCAATTACGTCTGTGCCAAGTCCTACTTTGACCACGCCGCCTTCTCTGGCTACCTTTGCCCTCGCAAGCGCTACCAGTACTGGACGCCCAAGGGCCTCCGCGACCGCGACCGCCTTCAGAGCCACGTCTCCGCGCTCGGCGTGCGCACCTCGCCCTTTGTCAGCTTCTGGTACCTCGCTGGCATCCCGGCGTCCACCGTGGAGCCCGCGCTCACGGCCGCGGGCGCAGACGACCGCCGCGACAAGGACACCAACACCGACAAGAAGCCCAAGAAGAAGAAGCAGCAGCAGCAGACAACGGCCGGCAAGGCCGACGACTCGGCCGCGCCCCAATGCGACGCCTACTACATCGCCGCTGTCGACGACCTGCCACGCGCCCTGCGCCCACGTTCCGACTAGCTCCTGACCGAGCTCGTTTCCCTGCCAGACTCGGAGGGCCTGTACCCTACCGTGGCGCCTGAAGAAGAAGCACTGACGCGCAGCCTGGGTTTGCGCGCGGGCGGGCTTCGGCTTGGCGACGCCCTGGTCGACGGACCGCCAGCAGTTGCTTCTGCTTCCGCCTGACTGATTGAGACTGATGGACTGATCAGTGACTGACTGATTGACTGATTGATTGATTGCCGTCGACGCGCTGCTTCGCTTCAAGTTGTTGGACATAACTTATTACATGGCCGTTCCCGGGAGTATCGCGCGCCCCTTCTCTGGCGAGTCTCGCCCCCGGCAGCCAAATTCGAATTCCGCGCGTGGGCGCGCGCGCGCGGCCCGGGCCCGGCGGGCGGCGCGCGATGGAGCTGGTGCGCGAGGACCCGGAGGCGCGGGCGCACGAGGCGGCCGCGGCGCCGCGCAGTGACGGCGGCGGCGCCGCCGCCGCCGCTGGCACCCGGGGGGGCTCGACATGGCGCGGCGTGGAACCTGTCCCGCTCCACCTGCTCTACCCGCCCGAGCAGCAGACGGAGACCTTCACGGACGCCGACGAGCTCGCCAGAACGCTGCCTGACATCGCCAACGTGCTCTCGCGCAAAGATGATGCTGAGGGATTCTTCAGGGAACTCGAGGCCACGGCACCGCCGCCCTTGCCGCCACGCTCACCTCTTGAGGAAGAGCAGCAGCAGCAGCAGCAGCAGCAGCAGCAGCATGACGAAGACCAGAAAGAGTCTGCTCTGCCCGCGTCGCACTCGTCGCTTGACGCTCCCTCGGACCACACCAACCAAGAGGACTCCCCTACAGCAAATCTCCCGGCGGCGCCCGTGGTCCGGGTCATCTCCGCCGCCGAGGCGTCCGCGGCGCTGGCCAAGGTCTCCGACGCGCTGCGGCCGCAGACCTCGGCGCTAGCAACAACGGCACCAACGGCATACGCGCCACTGTATCCTACCGTCGTACCGGCGCCCTCCGCCCCGCCCATGGTGCTCGAAGCCAGCGCGCCGCCAGCCTCCCTCGCCCACGTGGAAGCAGATGATCGGTACCTGGCGGAAATGATAGGCGAAGAGGCCACGCTACAGGCGCTGGAGAGCGCGAGGGCGGCGCCCGCCGCCGACGAGAGCCTGAGAGCCATTGCAGCCCTGCGCACGGCGTGCCCCGCCGGCCTAGAGCCTGTGGAGGACGAGTTCACGCAGCTTGTGCAAAAGTTCCGCGCCGCAGAAGAGGCCTACGAAGACTTCGCCGTGCAACTGTCAAGACGCATCGAGGACTGCCGGCTCAAGCGCGGCCAGGTATGGCAGCGCAAGAACGGGCGTGCCGAGCAGGTGCAGGAGCTACGGTCCGGCGTTGGTACGATTCGCGCCTCCGTCTCGTTCCAGCACGCGGCGTACTCGCGCAAGAAGGCGCGCGCCTTTGAGATGGAGCTCCGCCGGCTGGGGGAGCAGCGCGCGCGCGACCTCACGTCCTTCGGCTTCGACAGAACCATGACGGCCTTCAACGTGGAGCAAAAGATCTACGAAGAGCTCTCGCGCTCGCCACGCTTCTGCCCGCGCCTGGACGGCGCCGCTACCTCGGCCGCCGCCGCCAGCACCGCCGAGGACCGCGCGCGCATTTTCTTTACCGTGCTGCTTGCCTTCGAGCTGCGCACGCGTCGCGAACTGGACCACGATCGTGTCCAGGCGCTGGCATCGCAGTCGCGCTGGCGCCGCCGCTTTCTGCGCTGCGTGCGCGCCTGGCTCGCGCACCTGGGCGCCGCACTCGTGCAAAGTGGCCGCCTCGAGGACCGCTTCTTCTTGCTCAAGCACCTCATCGCCTTCCCCGGCACGGGCTCACCCGACGGCGCCTGGGCCGTACCGCTGCTGCAGGCCGGCCCCGGCACGCTCGCCACCGTCGCCGACGGCGGCAGCCTGCACGTGTCCACGCCCGCGCAGCTGCAGGAGGCGGCCTGGACCGAGCAGGAGGTCGAGGTCTGTCTCGCCATGCTGCGCACCGTGCTGGACCACGCGGACCCGCTCTTTGGCAGCGCGGACGGCTACGAGGTCGTGGACGACGCGGGTCCCTTGGACCGCCGCCTGGCCGAGGCCGACTATATCGCTCTGCTCGAGCAATGCCCGTACGAGGCCGCCATCGAGCACATGCTGCCGACGGGGGACCGCGTAAGCCCGCTCGGCGCGGACCACGTCACCGCCGCCTTCACGCGCATCCACACGCTCGTGCACGCACTGGCCGCCGCGGCCACCCGCCTCAAGTGGTTCGCGCAAGTCGGCCGCATGCTCTCGGACGCCGTCGTGCGCCTGGTGCTGCGCGCCGGCGACTTTTTGCGCGACCTCGAGTGCTGGGGCTCGCGGCCCGCCTGGGCCGTCGCGCAGGTGCTCTTCGACAGCCTTGCGCTGCTCGCCGCACAGCACGTGCTCACCAGCAGCAACAAGAACCTGCGCCTCGCGGTTCGCGACCTGCCGCTCAGCAGGCTCTCGTGCGAGGCGGCCTGGCGCCTCTTCCTCGGCCTCGTGCTCGGCTACCACGAGGCCGACCTCTGCAGCGCCGATGCCATCTACACGATGGCTTCCGCGGACGCTGGCCTCCAGCTCAAGCGGCGCCACGAGCCGCCCGCCGCAGAAGCGGCACCCGGCGCCTCTCTCTTCCATCGCTTCCAGTACGTCTGCAGCCTCGAGCAGTGGGAGGCCGCGGTCGAGAGCGAGCCAGCGCTGCGCGAGCGCTTCTGGCAGGTGCTCGCCTCGGGCGACGAGGCCGATGCAGAGCCACTCCTCGCATCGCCGGTGCCGGCTGGCGCCGGCCAGCCGCTCACGGCCGACCAGGTCAGCGGCACGCCGCGCCACGGCGAGGCGCTCTACCGCGCCGTGGCGCTGTCCGCGCTCGGCGGCGCGGCCGGCCTCGGCCTTGCGCACGCCGTCATGGTCGAGATCGCCACGGCCGCCTTTGCGCGCGACAACATCGCCCTGGCGCACGAGGAGCTGCGCCGCCCGGTCTGCGACATGCTCGCCCGCGTCTGCCGCACGCACCCGGAGCTTACAAGCGAGCTCCTGCACTTTGTGTCCACGCACGAGGAGCCCTTTGTGACGCCCGCGCAGCGCGGTCTGGAGCTCTTCCAGACGTTGCCGCTGCGGGAGTGGACGCCGCGCGCACCGGAGGACATTGACATTCTGCGTGGCTGGCTGCTGCCACGCGACGCAGCCGTGGCCGGCGCCGCCAGCGTGATCGACGCTCGCGCAACCATGGCCATGGCCATCATTGGCGAGCTCGACTTCGGCCTCGACGCTGCCGGCGAGCCCGTGCTGGACGCCCACGTACACCGTCAGCTCGCCATGATCATCGCCGAGGCCTGCATGGCGCGCGCCGCGCTGCCGCAGATGGAGCGCGTCTCGAACGCCGGCACCTTGGCCGCGCTGCGGCGTTGGATCCCGCTCACGGCGGACTACGCCAACTCGCAGGACATGGCGCGCTTCGAGCGCTGGTGCTGGAACACACTGCTCTCGCTCACGCTGTACAGGGCTACCGCGGGCGAGCCGGCGCTCCCGCTCGTCAGCGTGCTTGACGCCGCCGACGCTGGCCACGGCGGCACGCTGCACCACCTCTGGCATGCCGCGCGCAAGCGCGCAAGCGAAATGGCGCAGGCCCAGGTCGCGCCGCAGCAGGACACGCAGCAAGACCCGCAGCGAGCGCAGCAGCAGGACCAACAAGACGGCGAGGCGCTCTTCAGGTTCTTGCACCCGGTGCTGGCCTATGTCTTGCTGCAGGTCTCCAACCACGTGCGCGAGGTGGACTGGGTCCCGCTGCAGGCGCTCCTGCACTTTTCGCACCCCAGTGTCTCCACCAATTGGCAGCTCGTCGAGCGCGCCTACCTCGGCGCGCTGCAGACGCTCATCCCGCGCTACGCGTTCGAGCTCTTCGACGAGCGCGCCGACTTTGGCTTCAAGGTGCTGCCCGGCCCGCAGCTCTGGCTGCGGCCCTATTTGGACTCCACCGCGGCGCGCGACCGGGCGGCCGACAACTCGCCCGGTCTTGTCGCGGTCGGCTCCGGGCTCGTTGGCGATCTCATCTCGCGAGTCTGGACGGCCGAGCCGTCCAGCGAGGCTGCCGGCTCGGCGCCGTCCTCGCCGACGTCCTCCTTGCCGGCCCGCCCGCGCGCCCTGTCGACCGCCTCCAGCGGTGGTGCGTCTGGGAGCACCGCCGCTGCGGCCGCTGCGGCTGCTGGCGGCGCTGGCGGCGGCGGTCTCGTCACACGCGTGGCGCGCGGCGCGGCCGGCCGCCTGCGCTCGCTCGTCGAGTCGCACGTCTGCCTCGCGGTCTTTTGTGAGGACGCGGACGCGCGCCCCGAGAGCGAGCGCGTGGCGCGCTCCTGCGTCGGGTTCTGGATGGACCAGATCATCTCCATGCCGGACTGGCGGGTCCAGCCGTCGTGCCGCACCGTCCTGGATGGCGTTGCCATGGCCGCTCGCTGCGTGCAGCCCGAGCTCTTCCACGTGGACCTCATGGCCGAGGTGGAGACTCGTCTCGCACGTTTCGCGGACGGCCTCGTCGACAAGGCCGCCAAGGCCGTCACGGCGGCGGCGCCCGTGGAGCCCACCGCGCTGTCGATCGTGCCCGCGCAGGCGCCCTCGGGCTTCTTCGCCAAGGTCGACGTGGCCGCCATCGTGCCCGAGTGCGAGTGGCTTGCCTTGGAGGCGCTCCTCGTGGAGACCGGGCGTGAGTACCCGCTCTGGCAGGCGGTGGGCGACTTCTTGTCGCGCGCCACCAACCTCTCCGCGGACCTCGACACGCTGCGGCCTGACCTAGAGGCCGAGCTGCAGAGCGTGGCCGGCCTCGGACCGGCCACCGACGCCATGCACGTCGACCTGCGCAAGCTCTCGCAGTTCCGCATCTACCGCTGGGTGAACTATGCCATGGAGCTGGACGCCGACCATCCGCTGCTCGTGCTGTACTGGCAGATGGCGCTCGCGCTCATCTTTTCGCGCAGCAAGACGCACGGGCGCATCTTCGGCATGCGCTTCCTGACGCGCAACGCGAGCAAGCAGACGCGTCGCGCCAACGTACGCGAGGCGCTCGTCACGCGCGCCAGGGAGCTGCAGCTGCACTTCAAGGACCTGGCGCGCCGCGAGCATCATCCAGGCCACGCCGCCATCATGAGCGCCGCCGCGCGCAGGGCTTCTTCTTCGACCTCGAGCGGATCGCGCCGCCGCTTCTCCGTCGCGCGGCGCCGTTCCAGCTCGCAGTCGACCACGGGCGCCACCACGCCGGTCGGCGCGCCGCGCGCCAACTGGGTGCCGCACACGCCCGGCACGCAGGAGCTGTCGGCGCTCTCGTCCTTCTTCGGCTCCGTCTCGCTCTGGCTGCGCAATTCGGATCCGCACGCCTGGATGGGTGCGCCGGGCGACGACGCCAAACTGCAGCAGCTTGGGCCCGACTTCGACGTGGATCGCCTCATGCACGTGCTCGGCTCGCCGCTCCTCGCGAGGCTGCACGCGTCGGTCGTGCAGGCGTCGCCGCTGGACCCGCACGAGGCTGACGGCAGTCCCGGCGGCAGTTTCGTCGTGCAAAGCCCAATGGTGACGGCCCCAGGCTCGCTGCGCGAGGAGCTCTGGGCCGACTTTGTCGACCTCGCGCCGTACCGGGAGGACTTGCTCGTGTCGTCGATGCTCTGGGCGCCGGGCCGCACGTCGCGACGACCGGCGGCGGGCTCCGGCTCGGGCGCCTTCTCGTCCATGTCGTCCTCGGCGCGCGGCCCTCGGACCGACGCGGCCCGCGACGCGCAGGCCGCATCCGCGTACCGCGCTGCGCCGGTCTACCTGTTCCGCGAGCCGGCGCTGTCGGACGCGCTGGACTTTCGGCAGGTCGACCTGGGCAGCCTCCTGCAGGAGTTGCGCGTGTCCGCGGAGCGCTACGCGGAGCAGACGGCGTTGGCGCGCGAGCTGGCCACGGAGGTGGTGGACTTTTTGCCGCACGTGTACGTGACGCGATCGCGCGTGGAGACCGTGGAGAAGCAAGGCCCGGGCAAGGACAAGGAGCCGTACGTGTTCGAGATCCCATTCGAGGAGTCGATCCTGGACCAGGACGTGGACCACCGCCTTGCGGACGCCTGGGACACCTGGCACGGGATGTCCTTTGGCTGGGCGCCTGCCCCGCTCCCGGACGAGGGCCGGGCGCGCAGGAAGCGCGAGCGCCTGCTGTCCACGAGCAGCGTGGACTCGCTGTCCACCGCCACGGCGCTGGCCGGCGCCTCCGAGTTGGAACAGCAGACCTGCGGGCTGGTGGCTGTGCTTGCGGCCGCCGTGCGGCAGTTGTGCACGTCGGCGGACGAGGCGAACGGAGACACGGCGCTGAGCCTGGACGCGCATCGCATCGGCGTGGCGTGGTTCCGCGAGCTGCTCGACGCGGAGGATCGGTGCACGCGGTCGTTTCCTCCAGCGCAGCGCGTGCTGTGGAGCACCATTAGCCGCACGGGCCGCGCATTCTCGCGCGAGCACGACCAGGCGGCGCGCCTCGTGCTGGACAAGATGCTCGAGGACACGCACCGCATCCACCTGCTGAGCCCGCTCTTCGCACCGGGCCGACACGTGGAGCAGCTGCTCGACTTTTACACGCGCACCTGGGAGGCCATTCCGCAGGTCAAGGCGCGCGACATGAATCTGCTGCTGGAGCACTTTGACTTTGCGCCCTGGCTCGAGCTGCGTCCGGGCCGCGCGCTGCGCCTGCAGCTGCTGCTCATGGTGGCCAGCGTGCTCCGGCAGCGCAGCTGGCCACAGGCGGCGGACGCCGCGGGTGACAAGGTTGCGCCGACGCCGGAAGACACGGCCGCCGACACCACGCTCTTTGACTTCCACGTACGCCTGCTGCTGCAGGTGTGCAACGCTGAGCCGGAAGAGCACCTGGTGGACGTGCTGAGGATTCTTACCGGCGCCGAGTTCTCTAGCGAGGAGGCCGCCGCCGTTGCGCCGTCGCAGCAGCAGCGCGAGGCGGAGTGCCGGCGCATGGGCATCGCGCTGCACCCGAGCATCTGGGATGCGGTGCTGTCGGAGATGAGCCCGTTGGGAATCTGGTCCGGCGTGGAGCCGTCGACGCTCTTCGAGGCGTGCGAGGCGCTGGGCGCGCACTACTTCCAGCTACGCCTCAAGGGCTGCGGCAGTGCGATTTCGGCGGGCGCGGACGGCGGGTCCCTCGTCAAGCAGTGGGACCCGCTGGGCCTCGTGGTGCGCGCGGCGCGGCTCGCGCAGCGCCTGGCGCAGTTCATGTGCGCGCACGTGTCCGCAAGCGCGCACGAGGAGTCGGTGCTGCCCAAGGAGCTCCTTGTGCGGTCCTGGGTGTCGCTCGTGACGCTCTATCGGCCATGGCTCGTGTCGGACTTCTCCACGGCCGCGGCGCCAGTTGAGTCGCCGGCGTCGCCGACCGACTTTGACGAGGAGAGCGGGCGCAAGGTGGAGGCGCCGTGGCCGCCGCAGCTCGAGGGGGCCGCCAAGGTGGTCCTGCAGAGCTTCGCGGCGTGTTCGGCGCAGCTCGCCGCCGTGGGCGCTCCGGTAGAGCCCTTTTGGGTGCTGGACCAGGTCTGGTGGCTGTACCGCGAGGAGCTCGCGTGCTCCGCGGCCGCGCACGTGCACAAGACGATCGCGCGCGCGCTGCGCGGCCTGCCATGGAAGAGCTGGGCCCTTTGTGCGCCGATTTTGGCCGACTTCGAGCAGATTGTGGAGGAGCAGGACCCGCGACACCCGGCCTTCCAGCTCGCGCGGCACATGGTGGAGCAGGTCTCGTGGCCGCTCACGGACGCGAACCTGCGGCGCGCGTCCACGATGCTGGCGCCAGGGTCGCGCGCGAGCGGCGAGCTGACATTGCGGGTGGGTCCGGGTGGCCAGGCGCCCACGGCGAGCCGATTCTACGCGGACGTGCTGCGGCTCATCGTGTCGATTCTCCTCAAGGAGGAGCTGCCCGTGGAGCCAAGCTTTTGCGCGTTCTTCTTCCGCATCGCGCACGGGCTGCCGTGGACGAACATCGCGCCTGGTGACTATGGCGACGTGATCGCGCATCTGGAGGCACTGCTTCGGGGCCTACCACGCGCCGGACCGGGGCGCGCGCCGGCCTCGCACGGCGGCGCGGTGGCGGTGGACACGGTGGAGAAGAAGGCGGTGGCGGCCATTCGCCTGGCTGGCGCTGCCACGGGCCTGCGCGCAATCTCCGCGGCCGAGCCGCAGGCGCTTGAGGACGCGCTGGTTGCCGCGCTGCAACGCGAGCGGCGCCTGCACGAGCTCTTGGCCAGCCAGCTGCGAGCAGCCTCTGCGCAGAGCGCCGCGGTGCCGGTGCCCGGCACGCAGTCCTCCGGGATGCAAAAGCTCGCGACGGAGACCAGCAAGCTCGCCTTTTCCTCGGGTGCGCTGGTCATGCTCATTTACGAGACCCTTCAGCGCGTGGCGCGGCTGCTTGTGGGCGAGGGCGGCAGCGGTGGCAGTAGCAGCAGCAGCTGCAGCAGCAGCCCGTGGGCTCAGGCTTGCTCGCAGGTGGCTGGCGTGCAGGAGCTGGCGTACGACGGGGGGCGCGAGCCGGTCCTGCATGAGATGGCGGTCACCGTGTCGAGCGTGCTGAGCATGCTCAACGTCCCAGGTGTCGTATGCCTGCGGGCGGGCGGCACGGTCGGTGCGCTCCAAGGCTCGGACGTGGGCGCGGCCAACATGGTCTTTGGCAAGGTGGAGAACGTGCTGCGGTCCATTTCGGACCACCTGCCACCGGCGCTGCAGTTCCACGAGGGCGGCGACGCGCTGGGCCGCCCGATGAGCGGCGGTGGCGGCACGCACGACGAGGTGGACGCGCTGCTGGCAGCGGACGCCGAGGACGAGGTGAACACGGTGGCCGCCTCCACGCAGCAGCAGCAGGGGCAGGAGCAGGAGCAGGCAAGAGGACTTCTGCCAGGTCCCGGCCGCCTGCACCAGCAGTGGCTGCACTGGAAGGTGATGTGGCGGTCGGTGCTGCCGCTGATGATCGCGGCGGCGCGCGGGGACGCACCTCTGGACCGCGCTGCGTCCGTGGTGCCCGCGGAGCCTGATGCGGCGGCCGCGGCGGCGAGCGGCGACTTTGCGGCGGCACGGGCCATGGTGAAAAGCGTGCAGCGCCTCGCGCGGCGGCGCACCTCATCCACCTCGAGCCACAACCCGCCGGCCTCGGGCGGGCTGGCGGCGCACGGTTTGCTCGTGCCGGACGCGTCCATCTTGGTGAGCGAGGGCTTGGTCTCGGCCACGGGCGTCGGGTCCGGGTGCCTGATTCACGCGCTCATCTTGCGGTGCCCGTCGTGCGCACCGCTCTTCGTGGTGGCTGCGCTGCGCACCCTGCGCGACGCGCGCTGCGTGGAGGTCCTGGAGGCTGCGCTGGACGCCTGGTTTGCGCGGAGCGACGACTTGAGGCCCATGATGGCGGCGCTCTGCGCGCAGCGCGGCCAGCGCCGCGTCCTGGCGGACGAGGCGTCGCTCCTGCGGCTGGAGGCGTGCGCGCTGCGGCGCGGCGCCTGGCTCACGGTGGCGGTGCTGGAGCACTACGCGCTGGCCAGCCAGCTGTGCTCGCCGGCGGACGTCTTGGCGCGAGTGGCACAGACTGCGTCGCTGGCCGCGGGCCTGGACGCGCAGACGCCTGGCACGCTGCTGCGGCCCGGCGCGGTGAAGCTGCTCCCGCTCGTCCTGCTGACACTGGACCTGGCGCTGCGCGAGCACCGCGACGACATCTCCGTCAATGACGCGGCGTTCAAGGTGCAGCAGCTGCACACGGCCATGTCGGCCGTGCAGCAGGTGGTGCTGGACAAGGGCGGCCTGCTTTCGTCGCTGGCCACGGCGCTCTTTAGCCGCCTGCCGGCCATGCCGCTGTCCGGCTCGGGGGCGCAGGCGGCGGCGGATGGCGGCGAGCGCGCCCAGCAAGTTCAGCAGGGACAACAAGGCCAGGCCCAGCAGCAGCAGCAGCAGCAGCAGCAGCAGCAGCAGCAGCAGCAGCAGCAGCAGCAGCAGCAGCAGCAGCAGCAGCAGCAGCACGACGACGGCGGGGAAGAAGACGGGGTGCCTGGGGAGGCGCAAGAGGCCGAGGAGACGCTGCGCATCTACGCGCGCGCGCTGCAAGCGCTCGTATACCTGAACACGCGGCGGCGCGCGGGCGCCCTCCGCCTGCGCGAGGGCGACGGCGGTCTGAACAGCGAGTCCAAGAAGGCGCAGCAGGCGCTGTACGCGCTGAGCCAGACGCACGCGCAGTCGGCCGTGGCCAAGTGGGCGGCACGGTTCTGCAACGACCCGGCGCACACGATGGCGAGCTTCCCGACGCTGGTGGACGAGCTCAACGCGACGCTGCTGCCGCGCGTGCCCTTCGTGCGGCGGTACGTGTGCGACTGGGAGGAGGCGCTCCGCGCGGTCGCGGACGCGGGCGCGGGCGCGCACGGCCAGCCGCCGGGGCCGCCGTCGCGGTGGGGATCGCAAGAGTCCTCCTCTGCATCATCGCATCAATCAGGGCGCGGTCTGACAGGAGGCACGGTATCGCTGTAGTCAAAAGGTTATGCATGCACGCGTGAGAGCAAGCTAGCTAAGAGTTGCGAGCCGACGCCGGCTGAGTGGCGCCATGCCCGGTCCCGGCCAGCAGGCGCAGGCGGGCGGGCAGCAGCAGCCTTACTTGATGTGCTTGAAGATCTTGGGCGCCGCGCACGCGTCGATGCAGTGGTAGAAGTCGAAGTACTGGCCGCTGCAGTGGCCCTCGCCCTTGGCCTGCACGCGTTCTGCGCACGCCTCGTACTCCTTCCAGTACTTGGCGCAGCCCGGCTTGCACTTCTCCTCAATCTCCGGCCGCGGGTCCACGGGGTCCGACATCCTCTCCTGTGTTCTGCGCGTCCTCCTCCTCCGTCAGTCCATCCATCAATCCCGCGCCTCCCTGCCTCGCGCGCGCCTCCTCGCGCGCCGCCAGCCAGCCGCGCTCGCCGCCTGCCATGGCCGCGCCCATCATCCTCATCCCGCCATCCCGGCCGCCGCCGCCGCCGCCGCGGCCGCGGCCGCGGCCAGGGCGGCGGGGGCGCGGGCCGCGGCGGCCGCCGCCGCGGCGCACTCACCGACGCTCGCGGCGGGCTCGTAGCGCGCGGAGCAGAGCAGGGCAACAGAGAGCGGCGTCTCGGTCTACGGCCGCCAGAGCCAGGCAGGCAGCGCAGCCGCGGGCGCGCGCCGTGCGTTCGCACCGGACTCGGGCGCGGCCCCGCTTGCGCGCCCGCGCGCCGCCGGGTCCGCCGGGAGCCGCGCGCGCGCACCGGACCCGGCCGGCTACCGCGCCCCGCGGGGCCGCCGCGCCGGGTCCGGTGGCAGGGACGCACGGGAACGCGGGAATTTGCCCGTCCGCGGGAGAGCGGGAATTGACCCCGCGGGGGTTGCGCGAGGAGAGGCAGTACCCGTACCAGGACCTCGACGGCGACGAAGGCGACGGAGGCGACGGAGGCGACGGAGGCCAGGGCAGGAGGAGGAGGGAAGCGCGGCGCGGACGCCCGCGAAGGAGCGGGCAGCCCACGGCGTCGCGCGAGCTAAAGCCGACGGAAGGGTGATGCTGGGACGCGTGGGACGCGCGCCGTACTACTATGGCGGCTTCTATGGGGACTGCGAGGACGGCGACAGGGGCGGCGGGGCGAGGAGGAGGGAGGGGAAGAGGACGTCGAGGTCCACGAGGACGTGCGCGGGCAACGGGGACGCGAGGGACGCGCTGGCCAGGGACGCGGAGACGCAGGTCGAATTCGCGGCGTTTGCGGGCGAGATGCTGAGGAGGAGGAGGATGGAGGTGCAGCGCGAGGAGGCCGAGAGGAGCCGCGGCAGGGCCAAGCGAGCGCTGCGCAGGTGGAGGCAGGCGGTGGAGGAGGCGAGGAGGAGGAAGGAGCTCGCGAATTGGTGCCTGGCGCAATGGCAGAGGGCAGAGTTGGCGCTGGCGTGGAGGGCGTGGACCGCGGCGCTGCGAGAGGCGAGGAGGAGGCTGCTGAGGAGGTGCCTGCTGCACTGGGACGTGCTCGTGAGGGAGACGGCGCCGCGGAGGCGCGAGGCGGAGCGCGAGGTACGCGCCAGGACCAGGAGGCGGCGCCTGGAGATCGCCTTTGGACACTGGAGACAGGCGGCCGGCGAGACCGAGCGCAAGTGGGCCTACGCGGCGGAGGGCCGGCGCAAGCGCTTCGAGCAAAAGCGCCTGGGCCGGCTCGTCTTTGGCACGTGGCGCGCCTGGCTCGCCTTTCACCGCGCTTGGCGCCTCGCCTTGGGGCGGCTCAACCTCCGACGCGCGCTTGCGCAGTGGCGTGCCGAGGTGGAGGCCGCCCGCGACCTCGAGGACGTGGTCTGCGACGCGGCCGACACGCTGCGGCGTCGGCGTCTGCTTCGTCAGGGCCTCGGCATGCTGCTGCTGCAGGCCCCAGCGAGGCCTGCTCCGGCGGCGCTGCACGGCGCCTGGGCCGATTGGCGCTCCACGGCGCGGTCAGGGCTCGTGGAGCGGCGGGCGCTGGTCCGAACAAGTGTCCTGGGTCGCGCCGCGGTGACGTGCCTGCAGTGGTGGCACCGCGTAACGCAGCGGCCGTGGTGCGTGCACGTCCGCGGTGTCGCTTGCCTGGAGTGGCAGGTAAACTCCGCGGCGCGCGCCTTTGTGCGGCCGGCTATGGCTCCAGGCGTCCGTGCGCCGGCGTTGGAGACCCTGTTGCCGCCATCTCCGTCCCAGGCCTCGGTCTCAGACGCGCCGAGCTGGGTCTTGGGGGGCGGCGGGCCGAGCATGGAGGACTTCCGGGCGCATTTCGTGGACAAGGCCCAGCGCGAGCGCCGGGCGCGCGAGCTGGCTGGCGAGGTTTACACGCTGGAGCCGATGGAAAGCGCTGACGAAAACGCGCAGGTTGCCGAGGAGGAGTACGCCGCGGCACGTCGCATCTGCGTTCGCAAGAAGGAGCCCCTCAAGGCTGCGGACCAGCTCGCGCTGCTCAGGCGCGTGGCTCTTTCGATGCGGATGGAGAGTCGTCGGCTGGAGCTGGACGACGCTCGCGCGGAGCGCGAGGACGCTCGCAATGCCGCCTTCGCTTCGGCTCTGGACCAGCTGTACGATGCGGACTACCTCCGGCTTTTGCGCAGGACGATGCGGCGGCGCGCCGGGCGCTCCATGGCCTCGACGTCGCCTTCCGAGACCTCGGACAGCTTCGCGGCGTTCGAGAGTCTGGCGGTGCCGGGCCATGGCGCGCATGGCGCCTTGCTCACCTGGCTCGACGATGTGCACGACCCCGATCGCCTTGTGGACCTTGAGGCTCGCATCCATGCACAGCGGCCTCATGCTGACTTTGCAATGGTGCATCGTGACGTCGACTTGGACTCCGACGCGTCTTCTAATTCGGCTTCAGATTCGGATTCGGTTTCAGATTCGGAGTCGGATTCGGAGTCGGATTCGAGCTCTGGTTCAGGCTCTGATTCATCGGACTCGTACTCGTTCTCTTGAGTCTGGCTCGAAAGAAAGCAAGCATGACGAGCCGATGGCGTGCTTCACGAAAGGCTGCCGCTTTTTATTATTTCTAAAAAGCCTCTCCTCTCTCTTTCTACTACTACCAGTAGCTACTACTTAGAGTTAGTCCTTGAGGGGCTTGATGAGGTCGTTCATGTCGGTGACGAACCAGTCGGCGCCCTCCTTGACGACCTCGCGCACGGCGATGCCGCCGAAGCCGATAAAGGCGTCAGCGGGCGGGCGGGCCTCCATGTCGGTGGCGCCGTCGCCAATCATGAAGATGGGCGTGTAGCCGTGGGTGTCCTTGAGGTGCTGCACGACCTTGGCCTTGCCGCCGGCGCGCGAGGTGGGCTCCTCCGTGTCGAAGCCGGCGAAGGAGCCGTCCTCGTTGAAGAGCAGGTTGTTGGCGAAGATGCGCTCCTTGGAGATGCCCAGGATCTCGGCGAGCGGGTTGATCATCTGGCGGAAGCCGCCCGAGACCAGGTAGACGTGCACGTCGCGCTCGTGGAGCGTGGCGATGAGCTCAGCAATGCCGGGCGTGAGCACGAGCGGGTGCTTCTCGTTGCACTCCTTGATATCCTTGGTGGACGGGCCGAAGAGGTTGAGGCGCGCCTCGAGCGCCTCGTGGAAGGGCACGGAGCCGCCCATGGCCTTCTTGGTCCACGCGGCGACGGCCTCGCCTGCGGGCTCGCTCATTCTCGGGTCAGTCACGCTCGCTCTCGCGCCCCCATCCCCCCTCCCTCCCCGCCTGCACCCCGGCCGCGTCCGGCGCACGTACCTGCGCCGCAGTGGTCTGCGAGCACGTCGATGCCCTCCTCGGTGACCACGGTGCTGTCCACGTCGAAGCACACCGCCTTGGCGGACTTCCACAGGCCGAGCACCTCCTCGTGCGCCATGCCGGACGCCGCCCTCGACTGCAGCACGAGCCCGCGCGCCGCCAGGCCGCCCCGGCTCCGCACCGCCGCCAGCATCCTGCCGCTCGCTGCCGCCGCCGCCGCTGCCCGCGCGCGCGCTCCTCTTCGCCGCGCTTGGACTTGGCTGTTGTGCGTGAGTTGGGGCTTTGCGGCTGCTGCGCCGCTGCACTGCGCTGCACCGCACGGCACTGCGCGCGAGCTGGTGGTCGCGGGCGCCTCGCGGCGCGCGGGCGGCCTCGGCGCGGCCCCGGCGCGAGGCGGGCGTCCTGCAGGCCCGCCGCAGGTTTGCCGCAGGTTTGCAGCAGGTTTGCGCCGGGTTTGGCGGCGCCGGGGCCGGGTACGTGGGCGTCGGCACGAGCGAGAACGCGACGCCGAGCAAGAACGGCGAACTTGGTGGACGGCTCGTACGAGGAGGATGTTGGCGACGACGACGACGACTACGACTACGACTACTAGATGGATAGCGGAGAGGGGGAGAGGACAGCAGGGGCGATCGCATCACATGAGCAGGCAGGTGCCCGACGCGGACATGCGGCTGCGGCGGCCGCTGCCGCGGGCCCGCGCGGAGGAGGGAGCCTGGGAGGCGGCAGCTGGCGGCGGCGAGGCCGGAGCCGCCGCGGCAGCAGGGGAGGACGCGGCGTGGTCCGCAGCGGCAGCATCGCCGTTGTCGCCCCCAGCGTCGTCATCCTCGGCCTCGAGGCCACGCAGCATGTCCAACGCGGCAATGTAGCGGGGGTGCTGGTCGCCGTACTTGGCGAGGCGGACGTCGACGCACTCGCGAAGGCAGTCGCGCGCCTCGGCGCGGCGGCCGAGGTCGACGAGGAGGAACGCCTTGGCCTCGAGGCCGGTGGCGATGTAGGGGTGGTCGTCGCCGAGGGAGGTGCGCCAGGAGGCGAGCGCCTGGTCGTAGAGGCGCTCGGCCTCTTCGGCGTGGCCGAGGCGGGCCTCGACCTTGGCGAGGTTGTAGAGCACCTGGGCGTAGTCCGGGTGGTCCGGGCCGAGGAGGTCGCCCTTGACCCGCTTCGCCTCGGCGAAGTAGTCGCGCGTCTGCTGGATGCGCGCCTCTGCGTCGGGGACGCCGAGCAGGTAGCGCGCCATGTTCATGCAGGAGTCGGCGTAGTCGATGTGGTCGCGGCCGAGGACCTTCTCGCGGATCTCGAGGCCGCGGCGCGCAAAGTGCTCGGTCAGCTCCTCGGGCGCGTCGGCGGTTTCGTCGAAGCGCTTCTGCGTGCGCAGCAGGCTGGAGAGCTTGTCGCAGACGCGCGCGACGACGAGGCTGTCGGGGCCGAAGCGCTCCTCGGCGCGCGGGAGCGCGGTCTCGAGGAGCTCGCGCGCTTCGGCGTAGCGCGCCATGTGCACAAACATCTCGGCGAGGCCGACGAGCGCGGGGATCTCGTTGAGCGCGACGGCCTCGAGGCGCACGCGCGCGTCCTTGTAGGCGGCCTCGGCGTTGGGGTAGTCAGAGCTGAGGTTGAGAACGTCGGCGAGCTGCAGGAGCGCCTCGGCGAGGTCGGCCTCGGCGGCGGGGCCGGCGGTGCGCAGCAAGCCGACGCACTCCTGCAGGGCGCGCGCGGCGGCCGGGTAGAAGCCCATCTTGGTCATGAGGCGCGCGACGGAGCGCAGGTGCGAGGGCTCGAGGCGGCCGTCGGCGTCCAGCGCGTCCAGCGCGTCCCGGTAGGCGGTCTCGGCAGCCGGCAGGCCGCCGGGCAGGTCGCGCCAGTAGGCGACGATCTCAAAGTCGTGGTCGAGCTTGAGCGCGGCGGCGCAGAAGTCGAGGTCCAGCAGAACGGCGCGCAGGCGCGCCTCGTTGCCGGCGTGCTTGAGGTGGAAGGGCAGCATGCGCACCTTGCGCGGGTTGATGCGGCCGTCCTCCAGGTAGAGCGGCTGGCCCTGGACCTTGCGCTCGCGCGCCGCGGCTGCGCGGTCGGCGCTCTCGGCGTAGGAGTCAAAGTAGGCGGCGAGCGCGGCGTGCGCGGTTTGCAAGAGGGTCGGGTCGGCCTCGAGCACGGCGTCCTGCGCCTCGCGAAACTGGCGGTGGTACCAGGCGAGCACGGAGGTGCCGTCCTCCGCGCCGCGGGTGACGAGGTAGCCGGCGAGGTCGTCGGCGACGCGCGTCCAGAGCAGCGGCGGCAGGCGGCGCACGGGCGGCGTCCACCACTCGAAGATCTGCGCGAGCACCACGTCGTCCATGGAAATGATGTCCTCGAGGTCGTTGGTGGAGAGGCCGTCGCGCGCGACAGTGACGAGCGCGAGCGCGTGGTTGACAAAGACGTCGCCGTGGTAGAAGCGCACGCGCTGGTAGAGCGCGCCGATCATCTCGCGCGTGGACGCGCTGAGCGTGTGCTCGACGTCGCTGACGCGGTCGAAGGAGCGCCAGCGCCGGGCGATGTTGAAGGCGATGTTCAGATAAAGCGGCGTGCGCGTGGCGCTGCCGCCCGCCATGGCGCGCTGCACAAGCAGGTCCTCCTGCTCCTGCGTGCAGGTGCGGCCAGCGTGCGCGAGCCAGCCCTCGAGGAGGCCGCGCGCCGCGTCCTCGTCGAGCTTGGACACGGTGGCCAGGTCCTCGAGGCCGCGCTTGCGCAGCGCCGTCTCGACCGCCAGCTTGCGCGCCGGGTCGTCCGGCAGCGTGCTGACCAGGAGCTTGACGGCTGGTGACGGCAGCAGGCGCGGCAGCCAGGCCAGGCCCTCGCGCGCGTTGTCGTCGTTGGACATTTGGTCGAGCGCGTCCAGCACGATGACGAGGCGCGGGCCGGCGCTCGCGTCGTAGTCCTCGCCGCCGGCCGCGCGCGCCAGGAGCGCCAGGAAGCGCGCCACGGCGTCCTCGAAGGTCCCGCCGGTCTGCGCGCCGGCCTCCTCGTCGAGGTCGAGCGCCAGCACGATCTGCTCGCACAGGCTCTCCAGCAGCAGACGGCCGGTCGAGGAGAGCGCCGTCGTGCCGACGAAGCGCGCCACGACGGCAGCCTGCGGGAAGCGCTCCTTGGCGTCCGTCATGAGCTTGGCCATGACGGAGGTCTTGCCGCTGCCCGAGGCGCCGACCACGGCAAAGGGCGGCGCGTAGGCGTCCTGCGCGCCCAGGTAGTCGGCGGCCGCCTCGAGCACGGGCTCGCTGGCGCTGGTGGCGGTGAAGGTGCGCGAGCGCGCCATGGCGTAGGCGGCGTGCGAGGCGACCTCACGCAGCAGCGGGTCGTGCGCCGAGCTACTGGCCACGGCAGCACGCGCCGCGCGCACCATGGAGTCCACCATGGCGCGGCAGAAGTCGTCCGCGAAGGACATGAGGTAGTCGGCGTGCTTGTCGAGCGTAATACCCTCGTCCGCGTCGAGATCTACCTTGTAGTGCTTGACGGCAGTGTCCGGGATCTCGCTGAGCACCGTGGTGTGCACAACGTCCAGCAGGCGTGCGCGCGCCTCCGCGTCGATGTGCTGGCCCTGAGCGTCCAGGTCGACGAACTTGGCCAGCAGCCGCAGATGCGCGTCCACGCCAGCCTCGCGCTCCACCATCTCGTCCACGTTCTCCAGCTCGCGGTGGAAGATGTAGGCGCGCGTCGACCGCGTCTTGCGCGGAAGGTCCAGCAGCCCGTGCATGATCTCCTCCTCCGTCACTGACATGTAGTAGAAGTCGCGCCGGCGCTCATCGTCGCTCAGCACGCGGTCCGCCGCCTTGCGCAGCGTCGCGCGCAGCGTTGGGTACACGTGCGCCCAAAACGCTCCGCGGTCGTCGTCGGGGCCGATCTTGCGCATCAGGTAGGTGGCCGGCACCGCGTTCGTGTCCAGCTTGAACCACTCGTCCAGCAGCGCCACGCCCTCCGGCTCGTCCTCGGAGACGCTCTCGCGGAGGGCGTCGAGCTCGCCCGCCTCGATGGACGCCGGCACACGCGCGAAGCCGAACTTGTCGCCCAGGATCAGCACGTACGCCACGCCGGCCGACAGCTTCCTGCACCGCTCCACCTCCGCCATGCAGATCTCCGCCGTCGCGTGTTCATCCGCCGCGCTCGACCGGATGCCCCATCGCATCTCGCTCGGCTGCAGGAACTCCACGCCCACGCGCCGCCCGAACGTCTTGAGGTACGGGTACACGTCCGCGATGAGCAGGTTCCGCTCCACCTCCGTGTCCGTGAACGTCGACGACAGGAACGCGCTCACCGCGGGCCGCTGGTAGCTCCCCGCCTCCGCGCCGCTCTCCAGCAGCGCGCCGCGCGCGGCCGCGCGCTGTCTCGTCTCGCGCTCGGCGCGCTCCTTGTCGCCCCTGCCCTCATCATCCCGCCGCGCGTGCGCTCCGCCTGCGCCTGCCTCCAGCGCCGCGCGCCACTCCGCGCGCTCCTCGCGCGGCGTGCGCAGGCTCTGCATCGGTGGCGGCCGCGCGCGCGCCTCTGACCGGAGTTGCGGTTTTGCTCTGGCCGGCCGGAGCCGCCGTGCTGAGCAGCACCAGCTGCGCAGCTGAGGCCAGCTCCAGGTGCTTTTGCGTGGCATTGCCGGCCGGCCCGCTCGCATCAATTTCCAGCGCGTGCAACCCGCCGCCCACGCTCACCACTGCCGGAGGCACGTGCTCACGGCGCTCGCAACTTCCAGCCTCGCTTCGGCTCTCGGACTCGGAGCTACCACTCGCCGCGGTCGCTGTCGGGGTCCAGTTCCTTGGAGAACGGTTCGTCGGGCTTCTCCAAGCGCTTGAAGCGCATGCTGTCCACCGTGGCACTGGTCATGGCGACTCCGAGCAAGCTTTCTGGCTGCGTACGCCGCCGCGTGCTGGCCATGGCAGCCGCTGGCAGCGTGGAAGAAGTCACGGGTTCTGTGCGATTCTGTGCAGCTCGCCTCGGACCTCCAAGTCCAACGTTGCAGCGAGATTGACGCCAGTACGAGGTCACGTAGCCGCGCGGCGGGACGACGCCCAGGCTGCCAGTGCCGCGCCCTGCCCTGCCGCAGCGCCGCGGAGCGCGCACGGAGTATCGTACACAAGCCGCGCGTCCGAGACGCTCCGAGACGTATTAAACGCGTCCTGGTCTGGCGCCGCGTCTGGCCAGCTCGAGTAGAGCGCAAGCGCGAACCCCGCGCGGCGCGGGTTCCCTGCCCTGCGCGCGGGCGCGCGGGCGGACGGCGGCGCCCGGTCGCGCGGCGCCCAGCGCCCCGCCTGGGCCCCCGCCTACGGCTGCAGCGGCGGAGGAGAGTCGTCGGTCGGGCAGCCGCCGGCGTTGGCGACTCGGGGAACAGCTTCGACGACGACCTTGGCGTCGTGCAGGAGGCAGGTGCGCGGCTCACGCGCGGTGGCGAGCAGATCGCGGAGCGCTTGGGTGCTCGTCGATCGTTGCTGTGGACGCAACGAGGCGCGGCGGGTCGCTTGCGGTGTCACACGTCGTCATGGTTCCAAGCGCAGAAGCGTCGGCACGCCCAGCTGCGCCAGCACGCCCAGTAACGTCGACTCGCCAACCAGCGCCGGCACGCTCAGCAGCGTCGATCCGCCCACCAGCGCCGGCACGCTCAGCAGCGTTGACATCATCAGCCGCATCGTCATCTCCAGCAGCAGCATCAGCATCAGCAGAATCAGAATCGCCAGAGTCCTCGTCCTCGTCCCCCCCAGCAGCGCTGCCGTCCGGAGCAGGGAAAAGGGCGCGCGCGCAGGAGGACGGCAGTCAAGGTGACGAGCAGCAAAGGAAGCGGAGATCTGCACATTCGAATCCGAACCGCGGCGCCATTTGCATCTGCGAGAGGGTCCCATCGCAGATCGCCTCGGGCGCATGCCGGCGTGCGGACAGAAAGGGCGACTGGCCGAACTTGAATGGGTGGTACTGCCGGCTCCCGATGGCGAACCGCATGCAGGGGGGGCTCAACGTGCGCTCCCGCTGGCTCGAGCACCTTGGCGTTCGCGAGGCGGACGTGAACCAGATACCACCTACGCAGCTGCTGGTGTGCTACACGCACTTTCGGCCGGAGTGCTTCTCGCGGCTGAGCAAGGATGTTCCGGTTGCTGCGCCAGATTCGTCGGACTACTCCAACTGTGCTCGGAGGCTGCTCTTTTACGTGGACGTCTCTGCCCTGACGGAGGAGGCCGACAAGATCGTGGTCACGTCCCACTCCAACACGACCTCGCTCCCGCGGGCTGCCGCCCTTGTCGTGCCGGACGTAAAGTTTCCCGAGGCGGCTCCGAAACCACCCGAGCGACCTGCCTCTGCGACTGCGGCGGTCGCTGCAGATGCCCGTGGGCCTGGGTTCGGCAGTGCGCTGGAGTGTCTGGTGAACGTCGTTGCGCACGAGGGCGAGCGTGCGGAGAAGGAAGCGAAGCTGCGTCAGGAGACGGAGGGAGCCCTCATCCAGGCACTGCAGCTCTTGGACGATAAGTCGCGCCACGTCGAGGATGCGTTGCCGGCCCTGCTCAAGCTATCGAGCGCGGAGCTAGCCAGGGCAGCGCTGGAAATGCACGAGTCGCATCGAGACCTGCGCGAGGCGACGCGCATGTACGAGACGGCGCGGGCTCGTCTGGCGAGCGCCCAAGCAGCCAACAAGGAGCGCATTTGGCTGCTCGAACGCATTGCTTTGAGCGCCACGAGCAGGATCAGGGAGGCGCGCGAGAAGGAGGTGGGTATGCAGGAAGCCGAGGCTCTCCAGGACCAACTCGATGTCCTCACGGACCGGCAACGGGGCGCCGAACGCGTGGCGGCGGCAATCGAGAAGCTAAGGGAGGGGAAGGCGCCCTTTGACGAAGAGCGCGAGTTCAAGGCGAGAATGGAACAGATCGCCTTTAAGGTGCTGGCGATGCCGGCCAGCGAGCCGGCAGCAGGCGGCTCATAAGAGGCTCGTGTGTAGTGAGGTGGGTAGATTGATAGATTTGTTGGTGAGAGTAATCAGAAACAGACGGGAGAGAGTCGCGTTCTCGAATGTGTCCATGGACGAGAACAACGCCGATGCAGGCGGAGTCGATGTCGTCCCACTTGGCGCGAAGAGCGGCAGCCCGGGTCTGGGCGCCACGCTCGGTCGAAAAGGAAAAGGTCCGAACATCAACAGAGGAATTGACGAAGGTTTGCATGGGCACTTACTTGAGCAGGTCGGCCGGGTCAGTCAGGCCGGCCTTCTTCATCTTGATCTCCATGTTGCGGAAGCGGTCCTTGAGAGAGACGCCGTCGCGGGAGGGATGCAGGTCGTCCTTTTTAGCACGGAGGATGGCGGCCCAGGCGCCCTTGCCGTGAATGCGGATGCCGTCGACGAGGGCGCGCGTTTCGGCCTCGGTCCAGGGGACGGCCTTCTTGCGCCTCTTGCGGAGGCGTGGGGTCCCGAAGCTGGTCATCAAGATGGGCGAGTCGGGTCCGCGCATGTGCTTGTCGATCTTCTTCTTCTTCTTCTTGACGATGGGGTCGAACTCGGAGGCAAAGGCGTCCTCGTCGTCCTCGTTGTCGTCGTCGTTCTCATCGTTGTCGTCGTAGTTGAGGCGGCGCTTGACGACCTGGCGATCCTTGTCGCGCGCACGGTTCGAGACGCTGGTAGGCGTGGAGGTGGTCACGGGCTTTGCCCTGGCGAGCAGGTCTTCGAGCTCCTCGGCGTGCTTGGCGCGGTCGCGGGCGGACTTCTCGCGCAGCTGCTTGGCATCGCGAACCGTGGCGTCGTCTTCGTTGGCGTCGAAGCCATTGGCGCCGCCGTCGGAGTCGGAGTCGGAGTTGTCGGCGCCCAAGAGCTTGGGTGGCTTGGTCACGGCGCGCTTGGGCGGGAGATCGAGCCCGTCGTCGCTGTCGGCCTGTGTGAGCGGCATAATGTGATCGCTGTCGCTGTCGCTGTCGTTGGCGCCCTTGGATGCGCTGCGAATCGCGGCGGCCTGCGAGCTGGCGACAACGGCAGTCTGCACGAAGGAGCGCACCTTTTCGCGCGCGTCAAAGGGCGTCACGTTGCGCAGCGCCTGCCAGTCGTCCTCGGTCGTGTCGGCGCGGCTGAGGAACTCCTCCTGCAGCTGGCGCAGCAGCGCCGAGGGGCGCTTGGCCATGCGCAGCGCAGGGGGCGCTGCTGATGAAGAGGATGACGCCACGGGCGGGCCGGCCCGTGACGGGGGCGGGGGCAGCGGGGAGGAGCCCCGCGCGGGGCCGGCGCCAGCCTCGCGCGGCGTGAGCTGCGGCGGCGTCTCCTGCGCGGCCACAAGCCGGTCCTCCTCGGCGCGCGTGCGCAGCAGCTGCAGCATGGCCGGTGTGTTGCGGTAGACGTGCGTCTGGCAGTACCGCAAGAAGCCCTCGAGCAGCGTGAGGAAGTCGGGCCAGCTGTGCGCCGCCTCGAAGTCCTTGAGCAGTTTGTAACTCCTTTCGATCGCCGCCTTGCGCTGCTTGCGCATCGCCTTGGAGACCTTGCGCCCATTCCCTTCTGGGGGTGGGAGTGCCTCGCTGATCTCGCTCAGCTTCGTACAGATCAGCTTGGTGGCCGTGTTGACGGCCAGCTGCGTGACAGCGTCCTCGCTGCCGACATCGTCTTCGTCGTCGGAGTCCTTGTCGTCGTCGTCGTCGTCGTTGGAATCCTTGTCGTCGCCATTTTCCTCGGAGGTCTGCTTCTTGGCCTTGGCCTTCTTCTTGGTCTGCTTCTTGTCCTTTTCGGTTTTAGTCTTGGTCTTCTTCTGCTTGCTTTTCTGCATTTTCTGCTTGCTTTTCTGCTTCTTCTTCTTCTTCTGCTCGTCGTCGTCCTCGTCATCATCGGAGTCGGAGTCGTCGTCATCGTCATCATCGTCATCGTCATCATCGGAGTCGGAGTCCGACGAGGATCCCGCGGATGAGTCCTTGCCCGGGAGCTCTTCCTTCTCCATGCCGAGCTTGGAGCCCACGACATCCAGCACCTCCTGGATGGCCTGGGGCGTGACGCGCTCCAGCATGGCAGCCCGCTCCTTGTCTTCCTCCTCCTTGGTCAGCGCCGGAGTCGCCTCGTCCTCGCCGTCCTTGTCGGAGTCCGAGTCGGAGTCCGAGCCAGAGCCCACCGCCTTGGCGCCGGTCGCCTTGCGGTGCACGACATCCGGCACGCGGCCCATGAGCTTGGCCAGTGCGAGCTGCACCTTGAACTCGAGCAGAACCAGCTTGCTGAGCGCCTGCGCGGGCACCGGGATGTCCATCTCGTGCACCGTCACGGCGAAGTCCGCGAAGAGGTCCTCGATGCTCTCGTCCAGGTCGCGCGCGGCGCCCTGGATCGACCCAAACATGACCAGCAGCTTGATGCGCTTGTCCTTGGTCGCCTCCTTGATGAGCTCCTCGCGGTCCAGGCTCATCATGGCGTGCAGCAGCGGCAGCTCCCACCGCATCGCCGCCAGCTCCAGCAGCATCAGGTCCATGCGCACGTTCTCCTCCATCTCCGGCTCGCACGCCTCGCTGTCCGCCTTCTCGTGCACCTCGCGCATCATGCGCGCGTACTCTTCCACCGGCCGCGCCATCTTCCCGCGCTCGCCAGGTTTTTCCCGCCCCTGCTCCGCGCGCAATCCTGCGCCTCCGCGCCCTGCGCAGAGCCGCCCAGCGAGAGCGGGAGCGAGAGCGGGGGGGGAACCTTCCCCGCCGGCCGCCCGGCAGCCGCCGCCGCGCCCCGCCGCCCCGCCGCGCCGCGCCGCGCCGCGCTGCGCCGCGC
>JABLUY010000227.1:0-58322 GCA_013306675.1 Thraustochytrium sp. TN22 | reverse complement strand
CGCCGCCGCCGCCGCCGCCGCCGCCGCTCGCGCCGCCCGCGCGCCGCCGCCGCCGCCGCGCTCGCGCTCCGGTTCTGCCGCGCCGCGTTCTCCACCAGCGCCGCCGCGCTCGTCACGGTCACGGTCGCGGTCACGGTCACGGTCATCGCGGTCGAGTCCGAGTTCGACTCGGACTCGGCCTCGAGTTCGATTCGGACTCGGGCTCGGGCTCGGCCTCGGCCTCGGAGTTGGCGTTGCTTTGCGCGCGCGGCGGGTCGCCGACGCGTCGATCTTACATCAGCAGCCGGCCGTGGTGAACATCGTCAGGTGAACGTCGACGGTCGCGTGCTCGCCTTGGACGATGAGGACGGCGTCAGGAGCCCGCAATGGTGGAGGACGCGACGCCGCGCGTGTGGATTGCAGTTGGGACGAAGGGTTCACGAACGAAGCGAATGAACGGTCGGTCTCGGGTCTTGGCCGTGCTTGCCGTTCTTGCGTTTGATCTGATCGGAACTCGGCACGTGTGAGTTCATTGAGTCTGCGAACTCCCGCGTCGTACGGCCGCGCCTCGGCGATCAGCAAGATCGCACCCAGCACTCTCTCTGACGCTGAGATGAATTTGCGAACCTCTACGCAACAAAGCCTTGAGCCCGTGAGTGGATTTGGTCAAAGCTCACCAAGACACCCAAATTCAAATTCAAATTCGAATTGCGCGGACAGCGGCCACGGCCAGGACGCGCGCGGGGCGGCGGGCGAGGCGCGCGGCCACGGCCGCCGCTGCCGCGACTGCGCGGAACGCCTCTGCGCGCGGACCTCACGCGCGAGCCGCGCGGGCCGGGCCCCGAGCGCCTGCGAGCTGAGGCGGCGGCGGCAGAGCAGGCAGCCAGCTGGTGACTAGCTGCGACAGCCACTGCGCCAAGGCGCCAGCACCATATCCAGGTCGAGCGCCGCGCGCGGGCGGCGCCGGGCGAGGGCGCAGCGCGCGGGCCGGCGGCGGCGCGGGCGGCGCCGGCCGCAGGCAGCCTCGCGCTGCTGCGGCGGCGCAGCGCTGGGTAGCAAGCTGAAAGGAGCAAGCGAGCGAGGGAGAGCGTCGTGGTCGCGGCCGGGAGAGCGCCCGCCGAGGGGTCGACCCCTCGCTCCACCGCGCTCGCCTGACGGCGCGCTCGCCTGACGGCGCGCTCGCCTGACGGCGCGGCGCCTGACGGCGCGGCGCTCGTCTCGCAGCGCCCGCTTCGCGACGCTCGCTGCACGGTGCTCGCTGCACGGCGGCAGCAGCGTCAGCCATGGCGGTCGCGGACCTGGGCGAAACGCTGGCGACGCTGGGCGATGGGTCCGAAGAGGCCATCCAGATGGAGGCCGCATGCGTGCTGCGCGAGCTGGTTGAGGCGGAGCACCGCGTGCTGTCGAACGAGCAGTTCAGCAAGTTCATGAACGAGGTGTACGAGGGCATCTTCGTGCTGGTGTCCTCGAATGACACGCGGCGCGTGCGCGGCGGCGTGCTGGCCATCCGGGAATTGATCGAGGTCTCGTACGAGGAGAATGAGGTCAAGGTCATCCGCTTCGCAAATTACATCCGCATCGTCTTTCAGCAACCCGAGGAGCGCGTGGACGCGCACACGCTGGTTCTGGCGGCGCTGGCGCTGGGCGCGCTGGCGAGGGCGGGCGGCCCGCTCACGGTGGACTTTGTCGAGTTTGAGGCCAAGCGCGCGCTCGAATGGCTGCTTGCTGCCGCAGACCTAGACGACACGCCCGTGCTGGCCGGCGGCGGCGGCGGCGGCGGCGGCGGCGGCGGCGGCGGCGGCGGCGGCGGCGGCGCGGGCAATGCAAACGCGGGCGGCGGCGGCGGCGGCGACGGCGGCGGCAGCGGCAAGGCAGACAAGTCTTCGCGACGTGCTATTTTGGGTAGCGTGCAAAGGCCGCGGCCCGGCGCGCGGAAGCGGGCGTCGCCGACGCTCCTGCGCAGGCGCAAGCTGGCAGCCATTCTGGTGCTGCGCGAGCTTGCGCTCAATAGCCCGGTTCTCTTCTTTGCGCACGTCACAGCCGTCCTGGACAATATTCGCACGGGCCTGCACGAGGCGGAGGAGTTCACACGCATCGCGTCCATGCTGACGCTTCGGTCGGCGCTGAAGCTCATTCTGCAGCGCCAGTCGCGGCTCGCGGTCCAGTGGTACTACAAAGTCTTCGAGATCGCGCGCCTAGGCTTTGCGCAGGGCCAGCCGGCCACCATCCACGGGTCGCTCCTCACGCTGGGCGAGCTGCTAAACCACTCTGGCCGCTTCATGCTGCCGCGCTTCGCGGAGTGCTGCGAGACGATCCTGGAGTACCGCAACTACAAGCGCGCGCCGCTCATCCGACGCACGGTCATCCGCTTGCTGCCGGAGCTTGCGCGCTTCTGCCCAGACGCCTTCGTACGCAGCTACCTGGACACCTGTATCCAGCACCTCTTCCTGGCGGTGGAGAACCGGACGGAGCGCGACGCCGCCTTCTTGGCGCTCGGCAAGCTCGCCATGGCCGTCACCTACCACATTTTACCTCATCTGCCGGAGATCATGCTACGCGTACGCGAGGGCCTGGCGCCCGGCGCTCAAACCAGCGTGCCGGACGCCTCAACCCGCCAGGTGTCGGCGGCCAGCGAGGCGAGCGCCAAGGCGGAGGCCGCGGCGCGAAGAGCGCTCGGGCTTGGCGCCATGGACACGCGCGGTAGCACCCAAAGCAACCCGTACGACGCCGCACTGGTGTGCGTGTCCATGTTGGCTCAGGCCGTCGGCTCGTCCCTGCTGGAGCACAACATGGCCAACGGCCTCCTGGGCCAGATGTTCGGCAACGGCCTCAGTCCCGCGCTCATTGACGCAGTCGCCGACCTGCAAAAGCACATCCCCTCGCTCCGCGAGCTCATCCTCTCACACCTGCTGCACAGCCTCTCGTACACGCTGAGCGGGCGGCCCTTCAAGGCGCCTTCGGGCGGCGGTGTGCTGGGCAGCACTACGTTCTCGCACCTCGACATGCTCGAGGCGCTCGAGGCGCGCATCCCGGTGGCGCGCGCCGCGCGCCGGGAGGGCCCGATGACGCATGCCGTGGCGCTCTCGCCCTCGGGCCTCGGCGAGGCGGACGTGCTCGAGGGGCTCAAGTGGCCGGAAGGGCCGACCGCGGCGCCGCCCTCGGTGCACGCTGCCTCCTTCGTCGTCTTCTTTGCGGGCGGCCCGCAGCGCCGCGGTGCAGGCTCCGGCGCGCCCGCGGGGTCCGCGGCGCCCGCCACGCGGCGGCGGCCCATGGCGGCCCTCCTTGCGGACGGCACCATGGACCCGGGCGGCCCACCGCTCATGGGTGCCGCGGCGCCGGGCCGGTCCACGCGCCAGCGCCGCCTCATTTTGCTCGCGCTGCAGACGCTGCGGCAGTTCAACTTCGACCGCATCAACCTGCTGCCGTTCATCCACGATAGCGTCATCCCGTACATGGATGACTCGGATCCGCTGATTCGCAAGGAGGTCGCGCTCACCTGTGGCGCCCTCCTCGTGCCGGCCGGCGTCGCGCAGCCTGAGCGCAGCTCGCAGCTTGCCAGCTGGGGTGTCTCGGCTAAGCTCTCCTCGCAGGGCGTGCGTCGCCTGCTCATGCTCGGTGTGTCGGACCCGGAACCGGCCATCCGGGCTGCCGTGCTCACCTGCCTCAAGGAGAATGACCGCTTCGACAACCTCCTCATGCACGAGGATACCCTCGAGGCGCTCTTCGTTGCTCTGCATGACGAGGACTTTTACGTGCGCCGCATCGGCATGAGCGTCGCCTCGCGCCTCGCACCTCGCAACCCGGCGCACATTTACCCGGCCTTGCGCAAGTGCATCCTTGCTGCCATGGCCCAGCTGCGCTTCTCGCCCACGCAGACGCAGCGCGAGGAGGGCGCCGTCATTCTACTGGGGGATGTCGTGGCGGGCTTCAACCGGTCCACCCTCACCAAAGGCGCCGCGGGCCAGGCCATGCCTCTCATCTCGCCCATCATCGTGCCGCTCATCCGGATTTTGCTCGTCAAGCTCCGCGATGCGCGCAACACCATGTCCACCGCCATTCTGCGCACGCTTGGCGAGGTCGCCTCGATGCGCGGCGTCGAGATGTACGACTACATGGGCGACCTCATGCCGCTTCTCATTGACATTCTCCAGGATCAGGGCTCCCCGGACAAGCGCCGCTGGGCGCTCTGGACGCTCGGCCAGCTCGTGCGCAGCACCGGCCTCGTCATCACGCCGCTGCTCGACTACCCGGGCCTGCTCGACACGCTGCTCGGCGTCATCAAGGGCGGCAGCACCATGCCCTGGGTTCTGCGCGAGGAAGCGCTCAAGGCCCTCGGCTCGCTCGGCGCCCTGGACCCGTTCGAGACCAAGCAACGCGCGCGCGCGCGCGCGCGCCGTCTCGGCGCCGCGCACGACGACGGCACGGCTGCGCCGCGCTCCGCCATCGCCGACACAATCGGCACCACATCCACCATGTCCTCGCATCAGGTCGTTGGACAGGGCCACCGAGGCCCAGCCTCGTCACAGGCGGGCCATCAGCAACAGCATCAGCAGCAGCAACAGCAACAGCAAAGCGACCAACGATGGGCGCACCTGGACGACGACGCCGAGCCTCTCGGCCCCAAGGACGAGGACTACTACCCGACCGTGGCGATTCACGCGCTCATCCGCATTCTGCAAGACGCCACACTGGCAACCCACCACTCCATGGTCATCCAGGCGCTCACGCACATCTTCCGCAGCCTCGGGATCGCCTGCGTCACCTTCTTGCCGCTCATCATGCCGTGCATTTTGCAGGTGGCCACGAGCTGCGAGCAGGAGCTGCGCAAGGTGCTCTTTTACAATATCAGCGTATTGGTGGCCATCTCCAAGCAGCACATCCGGCCGTTCCTGCCGGATATCTTCCAGCTGATCCACACCTTTTGGTACGAGAATCTGGACCAGGTTTTCGTCCTGATCGAGGAGATCTCGCGCGCCCTGCACGAGGAGTTTGTGCCCTTTGCCAAATCCATCCTGCCCAACATCCTCGCCGTGCTGGAGATGATGCGAACAAACAACATGGACCCAAGCAAGGTAGCCGCAGGCTCGGCCGGATCGGCGGGCAAGTTTGGTCTACAGGGGGTCGGCGCGCTGGCGCTCCAGGGCAGCGGGCCCGAGCACCGCCTCCTGCACTCGGTCAACATCTCGGACCAGGCCAGCGAGGCCAGTCTGCGAGCCACCAGCATGCAGTCCTACGCATCCTCCGTCATGCATGGCGGCGTCGGCGGCGCCGGCGGCGCCGGAGCAGGCGCTGGCGGCCGCCGTGCCTTTCCCAATGGCGGGCTGGCGGGCGGTACCAACGCCGCTGGCGGCGCCCTGGGCGGCGCTGGTGGTGCCGCCTTGACGGCCTTTGGCAGCGACGCGGCGGGCGCTGCAAATGCGAATCGGCCGCCTGGCGGGCCACCCTTCCAGGCGCCGACCGGCCGCGCAGGTGCGCAGGTACCCAAGAACCACCGTGTAGTGGCGACTGCCGAGCAAAAGATGTCCATGGACAAGTACGCCACGCCGGCGTCAGCGCGGCGCGTCTTTAAGACGATCGAGGTGCTCGGCTTCACGCTGACCGGGTATTTTTACCTGGTGATCCCGGCGCTCATCGAGCTGGTCGAGACGGACTCGGCCGACGGTCAGGTGCGCATCTACGCGGTGCACGCCCTGGGCCACCTGAGCAGCCACGCCTTTTATGCGGACTACGCGCTGCACGCGATGCAGTGCCTGCTGCGGCTTCTGCGGCGGCCGCACGTGGTACCGGCGCTCAAGTGCCAGGCTGTCGACACGCTGTGCATCTTCGCGCTGCGCTTCCCGCACATCTTCTCCATGTTCGAGCAGACCGTGGAGAACACGGTGCGCGCCGGCGCGCTCCCGGTGCTGGCTGTGGAGCACTTCAAGACAACGCTCGGCATTCTACGCGCCGAGTCGGCCGCGGATGCGGAAGGCGCCTCGAGCGAGGTGGACGAGGCGAATGCGCTGATTCGCGACCGCCACCTGGAGCAGCTGCTCAAGTCGTCGGGCGAGTTCCCGTTTGCGGATCCGAGCATGCCGTTGCTGGACTCGCGCGGCGCGGGCCCGGGCGGTCTGGCCGGTTTGGGCGGTATCGGCGGCGGCGGCGGCGTGGATGCGGACCTGGGCGCGCCGCAGAAGCTGCTGCAGGTGAATCAGGCCAAGCTGCAGAGCTCGTGGGAGGCGAATGAGCGCGCCACGGCGGAGGAGTGGAAGGAGTGGATGCGGCGGCTCTCGGTGGAGCTGCTGCGCGAGTCGCCCAGCCCGGCGCTGCGCGCCTGCTCGGCCGTGGCACAGGTGTACAATCCGTTGGCGAAGGAGCTCTTCAACCCGGCCTTTGTGTCGTGCTGGTCGGCGCTGGCGGAGCACTATCAGTTCAGCCTCATCTACGCGCTCGAGGTGGCGCTGCAGTCGGACGTGACGCCGCCCGAGACGCTGCAGATGCTGCTGGACCTGGCCGAGTTCATGGAGCACGACGACCGGGTGCTGCCGATCGGCATCCGCGACCTGGGCAACTATGCGCAGCGCTGCCACGCCTACGCCAAGGCGCTGCACTATCAGGAGATGGTCTTTCGCAACCTTCCGGGCGCCTGCACGGAAGGGCTCATCTCCATCAACAATAAGCTGGAGCAGCCCGAGGCGGCCGTGGGCATTTTGCACTACGTGCAGCAGCTGCAGCGAAGGCAGTACCAGATGACGATGCCGCAGCCGGCGTCGCGACGCATCCCGGAGGTCAACATGCTCGACTTTGGCGTCGCGGCGGCTGCGCTCTCGCAACAGCAGCAGCTATTTCAGAACCAGGTCCGCCACCAGTACCATCAGATCGTGCAGCAGCAGCAACAACAGCTGCAAGACGGGGGGGTGTTTGAGGAGCAGATGACGGAGGGTGCGCAGGCAAGGCAGCGGCATCCCAGAGACGGGGACCAGGCCCCGGACGGCCTGGAGACCGATGGCGCGGACTTTGACGACCGTCAGTCGGACCCGGACCGCCTGCACACTTCCCCTCACCATCTGCATGGACAGCGTCGCACATCGCGGTCGTCGGAGGGCCCGGAGGAGGAGGAGGAGGAGGAGGAGGAGGAGGAAGACTTTGCGACGAGCGCCTTCGGGGCAGGCCACAGCAGGAACAACTTGCCGGAGGTTGGCGGATCCGCGGACCACTTGGACGCGGACGACTTGATCGAGGACGGGACCATTAAAATCAAGGAGACCTGGTTCGAGAAGCTGGGCCGCTGGGACGAGGCGCTGGCGTCCTACGAGGAGAAGCTGGAGCACCTGCAGCGTGACTCGTCTCGGCCTCTGTCGAAGGAGGATGTGCGCAACACGATGGGCAAGGTTCGCTGCCTCATCAACCTGGGCGAGTACGACCAGCTCATGGACCTGGCCAACGGGATCTGGGAGAGGGTCCCGAACGAAGCGGACCTGGCGCAGATTGCGCCCATGTTCGCGCGGAGCGCGTGGTCGTGCGGCGACTGGGCTTCGATGGAGGACTTTTCGCGCTACATTCCGGAGCGGAACCTGGACGGCTACATGCTGCGCGCCGTGCTGGCGCTGCAGCATAATGACTTTGTGAGGTCACGGCAGATGATCGACTCTGGGCGTGCCCTGCTCGGCGAGCAGCTCGGCGGCCTTGTTGGCGAGTCGTACAACCGCGCGTACCGGCAGATTGTCACCGTGCAGCAGTTCGCGGAGCTGGACGAGATTTACGAGTTCAAGCAGCGCATGGCGACGCGCCGACACAGTCCGGACGAGCTGGCGGAGAAGAAGGCGCACCTGCAGCGGATCTGGTCCAAGCGCGTGCGCGGGTGCCAGGAGAACGTGGCGGTATGGCAGGCCATCCTCGGCGCGCACTCGCTTGTGCTGCACCCGCGCGAGGAGCTGCAAACCTACATCAAGTTCTCCACCATCTGCCGCAAGAGCAACCGGCTGCGCATCTGCTTCATGACGCTGCAGCGCCTGGGCATTACGGACGCCAACTTTGACGACTTCGACAATATCGAGCCAGACACCTCGTTTGCCTTCCTCAAGTACCGCTGGGAACTCCTCAAGGAGCGGGCCGTGCAGCTGCACCAGGACGACCAGCTGCGCACCAGCCACTACATGGTGGCTGGCTACACGCCCTCATATCGCACGAACTTCACGGTGGTGCCCGTGGAGCAGCCGGTCCTGGCGCCCTCGCCGCGCAACATGGCGGAGTCCACGCGGGAGCGCGTGCGCGAGGGTCGCAGCGAGACGATTCATAACCTGGAGCGTGTCATCGGTCTCCTGGAGGCGCGCCACCACGCCACTGGCCTACTCAAGGACGACCGCAAGCTGCTCGTGCGGTGCTACCTGAAGCTGGGCTCGTGGAAGCTGGCGCTGGAGGATGACCACCTGCGCGAGGAGGTGATTCGGAGTGCGCTGCACATCTTCCGGGCGGCCACCGAGATGGAGCCCAACAACTACAAGGCGTGGCACGCCTGGGCGCTCATGAACTTTAGCGCGGTCGAGCTCTTCAACCGCGCCCTGCTCACCCTGTCGCCGGGCGCCTCGGAGCACATGAGTGCCGCGGCGTCCTTTGTTGACCTTGGCAACGCGCGCGGTGCGATTCGGGAAGAGACGGAGAACATCCTTCGTGAAGGCGGCGATCAGGAGGAGCTGTATGAGGTGGAGGAGGACGAGCTCGAGGTGGATGAGGATGAGGAGGACGAGGTGACACCACCGGTCGCTAGGCCGCCGAACTTTCCGCCGCCCGAGCTCAAGCCGGAGCTCATCACCGTCGATGCCAATGTGGATGTGGCCGACGACCACGACGCAGAGCTGGGCGAGCCGCGCCCAGCCAAGGAGGTGCACGCGGAGGGCGCCACGGCTGTGCTGGCCAGTGAGCTGGACGAGAGTGTAGCCACGCAGACGGAGCTCAACGGGCACGCCACTGCCACCGCCGCGGCCAGCGACGAGGAGGAGGGCCCGTCATCACATGATGGACCGAACGGCGTGGTGCACGACAACACCCACGCAAATGTTCATCCAGTGCAGCAGCAAGAGCAGGAGCAGATGCAGCAGGACCAGGACCAGGACCAGGACCAGGACGATGGGTCCGTGGTGAGCGTGGGGGCCGAGCCGGTGCAACCGGAGGCGGCGGCGATTGAGGAAAAGGACGAGGCGGCGGAAGCAGCGCACGCCGAAGCTGCGGCCGCTGCTGCCGCGGAGCGGCAGTCGCGCCTACGTGCAAGTGTGGAGAGCGGGCGTCAGCAGCAGGAGGCGGCGCGCGCGCGGCGGCAGCGTCATTTGCGGCGGCAGCGGCGGCGCGCGCGGGAGCGGCTCATGGCGCGGCGCAAGCAGATTATCTCCGAGCGCATGCACCAGTATGTGGTGCCTGCAATCAACGGGTTCTTCCGGTCGATCTCGCTCGGCCAGACGTCGGCGGACTCGCGCAACGTGCTGCAGGACATTCTGCGGCTGCTGACGCTGTGGTTCGCGCACGGCGCGCGGCATGAGGTGGAGTCTGCCATCAACGGCGGCTTTGAGATCGTGAACATTGGCACGTGGCTGGACGTGGTGCCGCAGTTGATCGCGCGAATTCACACGCAGACGCCGGGCATCAAGGCGGCGCTGCACAAGCTGCTGGTAACGCTGGGCGTGGAGCACCCGCATGCACTCGTGTATCCTCTGACGGTGGCGGCCAAGTCGATCAACGAGCACCGACAGCAGGCGGCGGGCCAGATCCTCATGGAGCTGCGGCGCACGCCGGGCAACGCGACGCTGGTGGACCAGGCCCAGTTGGTGAGCGAGGAGCTGATTCGCGTCGCTATTCTGTGGCCGGAGCAGTGGTACGAGGCGATTGAGAAGGCCTCGTGCGTGTGGTTCAATGAAGAGCACCAGGACCTGGACCTGATGAATGAGATCCTGCAGGCCAAGCACGACATGCTGCGCGCGGGCCACGAGACAATCCACGAGCATGAGTTCATCCGCGCTTACGGGCGCGAGCTGGACGTGGCAGAGCGATACCGGGAGCGGTTCCGCACGTCGGAACGGCCCGTGGACCTGCAGCAGGCGTGGGAGCAGTACTACCTGGTGTTCAAGCGCATCCAGCGCGAACTGCAGCAGCTCAAGCAGCTGGAGCTGGACAAGGTTTCGCCTCGGCTGCTTGAGGCACGCGGGATGCAGCTGGCCGTGCCCGGCACGTACATGGCCGGGCGGCCGGTGGTGTGCATCGACAGCTTCGCGCCGTCGATCCGCGTCATTGTGTCCAAGCAGCGGCCGCGGCAGATCACGATGCGAGGCAGCGACGGCAAGGACTACCTGTTTCTGCTCAAGGGCCACGAGGACCTGCGGCAGGACGAGCGCGTGATGCAGCTCTTCGGGCTAGTGAATCGTCTGCTCAAGAAGGAGCGCGAGACGAGCCGGTACGATCTGAGCATCGAGAGGTTTGCGGTGATCCCGCTCTCACACAACGTGGGCATCTCGGAGTGGCTGCCCAACACGGACACCTTCCACGCGCTGATTGAGCGGTTCCGCACGTCGCGCAGCGTGCTGCTGGACATTGAGCAGCGCCTCATCAAGAAGGTGGCGCCGGACTTCACGTCGCTCACTGTCATCCAAAAGGTGGAGGCCTTTTGCCACGCGCTGGCGCACACGAACGGCGGCGACCTGGGCAAGGTCCTCTGGCTGAAGAGCCGCAACTCGGAGATTTGGCTCGATCGGCGCACCAACTACACGCGATCGCTGGCCACCATGTCCATGGTGGGTTATGTGCTAGGCCTCGGCGACAGGCACCCGAGCAACCTGATGCTGGACCGGTCGTCCGGCAAGGTGATCCACATCGACTTTGGTGACTGCTTCGAGGTTGCCATGCACCGCGAGAAGGTGCCGGAGAAGGTGCCGTTCCGCCTGACGCGCATGCTCATTGCTGCCATGGAGGTCTCGGGTGTGGAGGGCAACTTCCGCTACACGTGCGAATCGGTCATGCGCGTGCTGCGCGCCAACAAGGACTCGGTTATGGCCATGCTCGAGGCTTTTGTGCACGACCCGCTCATCAACTGGCGTCTACTGCAGAACACCGCGGCAGGGTCCAATGCGGCCCGCAGCGCCTCGAGCCTCTCCATGTCGTCTTCCTCCACGGGCCCGTCTGCAACTCGTGACTCGGTCCTCGGCGGCGGCGGCGGCGGCGGCGGCGGGATTCTCAGCAGCAGCCGCCCGAACGGCCACGACGAGTTTGGCGGGCCCGACGGAGGCCCGCGCCAGCCGATGCGCCGGCGCAACCCGTCCATCGCCATGCCGATCGATCGGCATGTGGAGACGGCCGCCTCGCTGCGGCCGCGCGCCCGCACGGAGGGCCGCATCTCGGAGGCGGCGGAGCGTCGCCATGAGCTCGGCTCTGCCACGCCCTCGCGCAGCCGCACGTCTCGCGAATCCAGCCTCGTGCAGATGAACGCCGATGCCAACGCCGAGGCGCTGAACCAGCGCGCACTCGCTGTCCTGCAGCGCGTCCACGACAAGCTCACGGGCCGCGACTTTGCCGTGCAGCGTCGGCGCCCGGCGCACCAGACGCCGCAGCCACAGCCGCAGCAGGCGCAGCAGGAGCAGCAGGATCAGCAGCAGCAGTCGAACCCGGGCGCCGACGGGGCCGACGGGGCCGACGCCTCCACGCGCCCGCGTCGCGTTGGCCTTGTGCAGTCGCCACAAGACCGCGACGATGCCGTCGAGATGTCCCCTGCGCCGGTCTCCCTTCAGGTGCAGCGCCTCATCGTGCAGGCCACTTCGCATGAGAACCTGAGCCAGGCCTATATGGGTTGGTGCAGCGTCTGGTGAGGGCGACCTGTTCGCGAAGCACACGAGAACAAAAGCATACCCCAGAAGTGCCAAAAGTCAAGTGCCGCTCGTCCCGTAGCGCGTGCAAGCGCGACAAGGCACGCACACACAGGAAGAGCGAGACAAGTCACGGGCTGCTCTCGCTCGGCACGGCACGGCACGACACGACACGGCGTCTTTTAACTTCTTGAAAAGGCGACGGAGCATGCCCGGCCCTTTTTGTAAGTATCCAAACTGAAGAGCGCGCACTGCCTTGCGCAACTCGGTCATTGCAGAACACCTTTCCAGTCATCGTCTCAAACCCAGGAAGATCAGATTTACATTGCACTGGCGTTCATCACGCTTCGGTGGAGGAGTTGACTTTCAAGCTTGGACGTTCTCGGTGTGGAACGCTTTTCAGTCGAGAAAACGGTTAGGCCTCGGCTTACTCGGGATGTCGACGTATTCGGGATCGTCAATCTCGTTGTTGAAGCGAAGCTTGCAGAGCGCAGCGAGCTGCGTGGCGAGACGGTGAATACGAAAGGAGCCTTCGTTCGTGTCGCCGGGGAACTTGGTCTGCAGGTGGTCGATGAGTGCGTCGAAGCGAGCGCCGTCCTTGCGCGGGTAAATGCGGCGAAAGCCACCCATGACGGGCTCCTCCTTCTTAAGCTCGAGCAGGTACTCGACGTCACGACCGGAGAGGCAAAAGTCATGGACACCGTCCTGGCAGCCGGAGACACCGTCGACGTCGGCCGCAGCGGAGGACTCTTCGAATCCGACGCGGACGCCATCGAGCTCGAGCTCCATGAGGTCGGCGGCGAGGGAGTCGGCCGACTCGTTGGGGCTGTAGACCAGCGCGACGAGGTCATGCGCCATGTTCTTCTTGGTGCGGTCGTACTGCGAGCCGTCTTCTCCAGAGAGCTGCATGGAGGGCTCGCCGTTGACCTCGATGACGCGCGGAATGAGATCGTCATCAACGATGACATCGACACCGAGCAGCTGATAGCAAGAAGCACAAGCGAAGCCGCGCTTGAGGTTTTGGAAGTTCTTGACGAAGCCTGGCTCCGCGGAGAGGAGCATCTGCATGACGGCATCCTCGATGCGCGCCCAGAGCAGGTCGGCGTCGTGGCCGTTGCGAATCATCCAGCGGTACACCTTGGGGAAGGGCCACGTGAGGTCCTCGACGGAAATGCCCTTGCCCTTGTTGAGCGATGTGTTGGTAAGAGCGCCGTCCTTGCCCTTGGGGTTGTACTTGGTGCTGGCGAAGCGGACCAAACCGTCGCGGTACATGTAGGCGCGAAGCGGGTGGATGGAGGTTACCAGCACGTAGGTGCGCATGTCCCACTTGTAGCCGTTGATGAGGAAGGGGTTGGGCAGGTAGGTCTGCACGACGACCTCGTCTAGGTCCGGGAAGCTGTCCTTCCAGCGCGTCAGCTGGTGCCAGTCGTTCATGATCTTGATGCCATTACCCTCGCCGCGGTCCGTGGGCTTGAGGATGAAGGAACGGTCCTGGTAGCGCGCGCGCGCCTGCTTCATGAGGATTGGGTAGTCGCGCGGAAGCATCCAGCACGGGAAGACGAATTCGCGGGCCACCTCGAAGCCTCGCAGGGACGAGCTCATGGTTTCGCAGAAGCGGTCCTTGCTCCATAGTGTGTTGCGCAGACCGTAGAGTCGCGAGTAGCGCTGGTACCTCTTGGTCTGGAGCATCATGCTCGGATCGAAACAGTTGGGCTTACCGTCGAAGAGGTCGAGGCACTTGACAGCGCGCCACTCGCCCTCGTCACCGCGCGCCAAGTTCTTCTTCTTGCTGTGCGTCGTAGCGAAGCCGGCCTGGCCGAAGGTGAAGTCCCAGATGGGGGCGTCACGCGCCATGATGAAGTTCTTGCCGAGAATGACCACCTTGCGCAGGTCTTCGGGTGCGCGCAGCGCGTCCTCTGCCGCGCGCAGCGCCGAGCTGGTCGTGGCCAAGTCCATGGCCGTCGCCTGCACCTTGCCGGCGGGCGCCTCGCGCCGCCGCAGGCGGCCGCCCTGGAGCGCCTCCCGCCGCGTCTTGTTGACCGCGCGCCCGAGCTCCTCCACGCGCGCCGTGAAGGTCTCGCGCGCCGTCGCCCACGCCAGGCGCTCCTCATCCAGCCGCGCGCCCAGTTCCCCGTACTGCCGCACATTCACCGCCGTCACCACCAGCGCCGCCAGCGCCACGCCAGCGCGCCACCATCCCGCCGCCGCCGCGCCGCGCCGCCGCCGCCGCTCCGACTTCTTCTCCATGTTGCGCGACTGCAGGTGGTGGTCATCATGAGTACGGCCAGGCACCACTGGAGAACGACGACGACGACGACGACGACGAGCAGACGAGCACGCACGAGAAGCCGGACGCGGAGAAGGGCTAGTTGGGCCCCGCTAGGCTAAGGCCAACGGATGTTGTCTCGGGGTGCAGACACGCGGGCAGACCTGCAACCGCGTGGCGCCGAGTCGGAGATGGCGGGCGCACGGCGTGGTCGCGCAGCAGCAGGAGAGGGAGGGCGGACGGCCAGTGCGCGAGCGGCTCCGAGTCGTTCTCTTCTTTTTCTTTTGTTTGTTCTTCGGTCAAAAAGGGCTCACCCCTTCGAGGCGAGCCGCCGCGGCCTCGATACAGCTCTCGGCTCCTCTTTCTCAAACTACACTACAAGCAAGAGTTGCTGGAACTTTTTATGGCTTTGCAACGTGCGAAGGTCAAGGTAAGCGTAGAAGCTTGCCAGGGCTGATCAATGCATGCCATGGGCGAGGCTGAATCTCTTTGCGTGCAAATGTGCACCAAGCCCAGGACATGTCGTAGAGCTCAAAATTTTTTTTTTGAATGAATGATGCAGCTCTCTTGGCGGAGCTCTAAAAGCTAGAGATTGCGCCCTGGAAGGCGGCGAGCGCGGCAAGAGCGGCGCGTGCAGTGCTGGGCATTGTCGCAAGCGGGTTCTGGGCGCCAGATGGCGGGCTGACAGCGACCTGTGCGGACTTGGGAGCTACCATCACCGTCTCGACGGTGCCCCGGTTGGGCGGCAAAGTGCCGATCGCCTCAAATCAAGGAGAGATCGCGGTGAGGACCGGAAAGGAGCCACCCAACTCCTGGTCGTCATTCGCAGCCGGGTCGTCATCCGCAACCTGGTCGCCATCCGCAACCTGGTCGCCATCCGCAACCTGGTCGCCATCCGCAACCTGGTCGCCATCCGCAAAACGATCTCCGGTGGCGTCGGTGGTGAGGTTGTCAAAGTTGAGCTTAACGATGGGCTGGGAGCTCGATCCTACACCCGAATCGCAAGACTCGGAAGACGGCGCGTCCGCCGTCTCCGAGCCCCGCGAGACGGGGGCAGGAGAGCTCACCTCACCCGAATCGCCGTGCTCGAAGGACGGCGCGTCCGCCGTCTTCGAACACCGCGAAACGGGGGGAAGAGAGCTCGCCTCCGCGCCCGGATCACAAGACTCGGAAGACGGCGCGTCCGCCATCTCCGAGCCCTGCAACACGAGGGGAGAAGAGCTCGCCTCCGAGCCCGAGTCGCGGGACTCGGGAGACAACGCGTCCGTCGTCTCCGAGCCCCGGGAGCCCGGGCTACCCACCTTGTCCGCCGTCAGGTCACGCATGGCGATGATCCTGCGGCGAAGGTCGCCCACCTTCTTCATGAAGCGCGGGTAGCACCCGCGCGGCTGCTGGACGCCCGGGCGGTCCTGACGCATGTCCATGTCCACCACCTCCAGCGCCGCCGTGCGCAGCTCGCGGTTTTGCGCGACTAGCTCGCGCCTATCGGACACGAGCGTTGCGATCAGGGCGCGGGCCGCCGCCAGCTTGGCTGCGAGCTCCTTGTCATCCTTGAGGAGATCCTTGGCAGCCATGAGCTCCTTGTCCTTCTCGTTGATCGCCGCCTGCATCAGCTTGCTGTCCTGCTCCTTGGCCTGCATCATGGCGCGCCACGACGCATTCTGCTTGGAGGCCGAGGCGAGCTGCTCGCCGAGCGCGACCAAGCGCGCCTGCATCTCCGAGCGCTCAGCGTTCGCCTCGTCGACCTCCTGCTCCAGCGCCGTGATCTTCAGCTTGTCCTCGGTCCTCTTCAGGGTCGCCTTGGCCAGCTTGGTGTTGGCGCTGGCCAGCTTCTCGGCCGGGCTCGCATCCTTGCCCTTCTCGGTGCCGCCCTTGGGGACGGGCGACGTGAAAGCGGATCTCGCCATGGCGGTCGAGTCCGGCGTCTCAAATTCGGAGGCCGCCGAAGCGTCGCTCGGGGCCGGCGAACCCGCACGGCGCGCCTGAGCCTTGCGCACAGAAGCACGAAGCTTCATGACGCGATCGTTCGCCTCGTCCAGGCGCTCCTGCATGGCCTTGCGCATGCCCAGGTGCTCCCGCGCAGCCTCCTTGAAGTCCTGCGCCTGCTTCTTGGCCTTGCGCTCCGAGCTGCGCGACTCGGACAGCTGCGCACGAAGGGCTAGGTTCTTCTCCCGGAAGCCACCCAGCTGCGTAGCAGCCTCGTCCTGCTGCTTCTTCAGCTTGTCGTTCTCCTTCTTGAGCTCCAGCACCTGCGCCTTGGCCTTGCGCTCCGAGCTGCGCGCCTCGGACTTCTCGGCACGAAGAGCGTTGTTCTGCTCCTTGAGGCCGCCCGCCTGAGCAAGGGAATCCTCCAGCTTGCTGCGCTCCTTCTTGAGCTCGTCGTTCTCCTCCTTGAGCTTGTTGTTCTGGCCCTGGAGCTTGTTCAGCTTCGCCTGAAGCTTGGCCAGCTTGGTCACGAGAGCGGCGTGGTCCGCGCCCTCGTCCGCCTTGGTCGGACCGTTCACCTTGACGCTGCTGCACTTCGCTGCGACCTTGCGGCCCTCCTTCTGGCCGCCCACCTCGTGGCGGCCCGTGTTGGTAACATCCTTGAAGACCGGCATGCTGTCGTGAGGGAGGAAGGCTGAAGTGATGTTCAGGTCAACCGCTTGATGCTCACTGCTCCTGCGCTGCAGGGTTTTGCCGCTGCTCACCTCTTGCCTGCTTCGCTCGCTCGCTCACCCGCTCGCTCACTCACTCGCTCGCTGCTGATGACGCCGCTGCTGCCGCTCGCAACCGCTGCTGCTCCCGTTTGCTTGACGCAATCGGGTTTTGCTGCCGAGCCGCACGACGCAGGCCAACGACCTCCCTGAAGGATGGGAGGGGCAAAACAGGCTCGCTGGCAGCTCGAGCCTGCCAGTGATAAGCCAGAGGAGCGTCCTCTGGCACCTTACGGGCTTGGATGTGAGTGTCGCCCCTGAAGCGCTTCCCAGTGATGGGCTAGGAGGAGCCGCCTCTGTTGCCAGAGGAGCCCGAGAGCCGAACACGCGGCGCTCACTAGGACGAAACCGTTCGATCTCTGTCTCGGCCCCTTTTAGCCTCACGGCCTCTCATGCGCGCGCGAGCGTTAAGACCTTCGCACTGGACGAAACGTCGAAACGCTGCTAGAAGTCCAAAGGCCCACGCAGGCATCCGAGCGCCTGGCTCGCAAGTTGCGCGGCGCACGACGCCCTGGAGCGAAACCGCGCGAGCCGAAGCTCTTTGTCCCTGGGCCGTCCGGCGGAGATCGCCAGCGAGCGTGGGTGACGGTTAGGGTAGTTAGGCTGCTGCGCCGCGGCAGCGCGGCAGAGGAGAGAGATCAAATCGCCTGCCCACGAGGCCGCCTGAAGGGGCGGCGGGCGGTGCGGGGGCGGCGGCGGCGGCGGCGGTGGTGGTGGTGGCGGCGGCGGCGCGGCGCAAGGTAGGCTCGCCCGAAGGATGAAGCCAGGCGACGAGCCGCGCCGCGGGCGCCGCGGCGCAGGGCGGGCGAAACCGACAGGGCTCGAACGATCAAAGTCGAGCCCAACCTCAGCTCCCGAAAGCTTGTGATCGGCTGCGACGAGCGAGCGCCAGCCGCTGCGATAACCTCGGGACGCGGCTGGGGTCAAGCTCGATCGAGCAGTGCAGCTGCACGGTCGTCGGTTTCGTGAGAACTGCGACCATGCGGGATGTGGTCAAGTGCCCTCCGCGCACCTTCGTCGTCGACGTGAGCCTGGACAAGCGAGGCGGTGCAGCCGGGGTAGTCTCAACGTGCTCCGTGAGGTCGATTGCGGTCAGCGAGCTCAGCCTGGCTCGAGGCAGAGGGAGTCGGTTGCAAGCCATGAAACCGGTCAAGGTCGCGACCAAGTCACCCGTCAGCGCCATCATCAATCTCAAAGGCAGGGCTTTCTCCGAGAGCATGGGACAAGAGGTAATCGCAGGCCGAGTCTGACCTACGCGCCCTCTGCTCGCCTCCGCGCCGCGCTGGGACATTGTAAGGATGCTGCTCATGCGCTCCTTCAGGCTGCATCATCCACGTTGCGCGGCTGTGGACGAAGACCTCTGCTGAAAAGCGTAGGCCGGTCTACCTATCACCCCACCACACCGGTCTGGCGCGGCGTGCTGGCTCCGGATCACGTTTCGGAGTGACACAGAACTTCCCAGAGCGCAGAGCGTCTCACAGCACCAACCTTCCGACGCCTAGCAACGTGATGGACGCGCCGCCGCATGTTTCCTGCCCGTCGGCAGTGTCAGGCACAGGGAGTAGCTCTCTCCAGCTTGGGAAGCTATCACGGCGCTCGACGTTTCGCAAGAATCAGGTGATACGTCCAAACAAGGCGACTGGACAGACCGTGTACCCCCACGGCGCAGTGTGCGCTGCAGTCTGTGCGTGAGTGGATGGACTCGCGCCGCGAGGCTGCAGGTTGCAGCGCGTCAGGCGAGCATTTGCACGATGTACTTACTTGAGCCGGAGCGCGCTCAAGTGCGGCAACGTGTGGCGTTGCGGGTGGCCAGCTTCCTGCCCCTCCTTCCCTCCCCCGGCCCGTGTGAGCTCGCTGACGCACGCGTGCAGGAGCACCAAGTGGCGTCTCACAGCGGCCAGCAACGACCTCCTCTTGGCTTCCCCGAGCTCAGGATGGCGGCGCGTCGCGCGGCGCACGAACGCCAATCAAGCCAACTTGATGGAAGCCGAGCGTTGTTGCGGGCGAGGCGAGCAGGCGAGGCGCTGTGCGGCGCCGCAGCGCGGCGCCGCAGCGCGGTGGGCAGGCCTGTGGAACGCAATGGATGGTGTGAGTGTAGGGCTGGCGAAGCGCTTGACTCAACATGCTGGCCTGCCCTGGCCTGGTGCGTGCAGCGCATATTGGCGCACACGCACGCATTCTGCCTCCCGGCAGTGCTTTTGCAAGCTCAAAGCCGGGCAGACGTCGCGGTGGAGACCGCCAGTGGCGCGCCTGGCACCAGCTGCCCTGTCCCGCCCGCCTGACGTCGTGCGTTGCCCCGGACGCACCGGTGGAAGTGACTCGCTCGGACATCCCGGACTCGGACCGAGGCAGGCGAAGGAAAAGACCAGCACCGAGCGACTCGGCGACTGTCGCGCGGCTGTCGCGCGGCGACTGCGCGCACGTCAGGCAGGCGCTCACCGACGTAGATGTTGTTCGCGCGACTCGCAGGTGAGCAAGTTCGTCCGCCTCTTTTCCAGCTCGGACGTAGCGCGCCGATGGCCAACCCTCCAAGGGCGCTAATGACCAGCCCTCCGAGCCCTCGTGCCTCGCTTGCTGCTCTTGTGCTTGCGCGGCGACCTCGCCCGGGGCGCCAGTCGTCCTTGCGCCCGGCTCGCAAGAAGGAGATCAGCTCCCTCTGCGCAGGCGACAGCCGCGCGCAAACATTTGCCCACGAGGAAGCACCCAATTTGACCCAAAGACAAGGACGAGCACGGCCTAAGATTACGAGATGCGGGCGAGGAGTGCGACGGTGAGGACTAACGAACTACTGCTTGGAGCCACGAGGCCAGCACGACAAGGGGACTGGGAGACGACGAATGAGATCAGTCAGTAGCGAGGAGGACGAAATCAGCGAGGATGGGGACAAGAAGGACGAGGACGATGAGAGTAAGAAGGACGATTGACGAACGACGAGGTTGACGAGGTGTACTTAGCCAGGACAAGGACGACGAAAAGAAGCGGTCCACTCGGCAGGTAGCCCCTGAACCGGCGGGTCCCCTTGGCCAAGGAAAGTCGTATCGACGCGATCCTCTCTGCAAAAAGCCACTGCACCGGCTTGTCCGCACGGACAAAAAAGGCTCTGCAGTCTCGCAGCGCGCGCGTCAAGTGCTATGCCAGAAAAGCTCCTGCAACGCAAAATGGTACATGTTTGTCAGAAAAGCACTGCTGAGAGCGAACTTGACCGGCACACGGCCATCAGGCACGCAATGACGCCATTGATTGGGAGGGCAGGAAGAGTGTCGTGTCGTGTCGTGGACGCATCGGGGGCGAGAGGTATCGCGAATGCATCAGAAGCGGGAACATCAAACCTCGTCGAGCAGGCGCACGCGAGAGTCGCGCAACTCGCCGTCGGCATCGGAGGCGACGTCAGTGGAGCTGGGCACGATTGGCTCGTGAAAAGCGGCCGCGGAGAGCTCGGACATGGCAGGCTCGCGGGTCTCAGAAGGGTCGGGCTCGTTGGAGAGCGCGGCGATGGAGGCGGCGCAGAGGAAGATGCCAAAGGGCACGAAAATGGCAGAGATGGCGTTCCAGCGCTCGATCTCATGGAAGAAGACGGCCGAGTAGAGGCTTCCCACGACGATGATGACCGAGTTGACAATGGGCACTGTGAAGGAGGCGCTGTAGAGGTCAAGGCAGCGGTTGAGCGCGTAGACTTGCCAGAGCGCGAGCACGATGGTGGTGAGGATGAAGACGTAGGTGATAGGCGAGCCCCAGGCGCCGTCCTTGAGGCAAAGGGACATGGACTTGGCGACGAGCTGCGTGGCGGAGCCGATGAGGCCGGCGCCGACCGTCATGCCGAGGCGCTGCGTGCGCTCCTTGGGCGAAGCGAGCGCGCCGTGCGCCGTGACGCAGAGGCCGGCGAAGCAGCCCGAGGCCACGAGGAAGGCGGGCCCGAGCAGGTTGGCGGCCAGGTCGCGCGCCGTGAAGTCGGCGGAGTCGTGGTTACCGGCCAGCAGCACGATGAGCACGGCAACGAAGATGAGCCCGTTGAGCATGATGGCGCGCGGCGAGGAGCTCTCGCCGTTCACCACGTAGGCCAGCGGCACGTTGAGCACGATGTGCAGTCCTCCGAAGGGGATGGTCACGCTGGCGTCCGCGAACGCCATGCTTACCAGGTTCAGCACCGTGTTGACCACGGTGAGGCAGAAGTTGCCAAACACGAAGAGCGCGTCCTTGTACATGGGTTCCTCGCCGGCCGCCAGCACCACCTCGTCCTCATCCTCGAGCGCCAGGTCCTCGCGGCGCTTCGCGCGCCGCGTGTACGCCAGCTTGATGGCATTGTCGCCGACCGAGGCCGCCAGCGCCGCCAGGATGGACAGCAGCACGCCCACGAAGTAGTCCTGCATCCTCCACCCCCGCCGCCGCGAGGCCTGGCCTAGCCTGGCCTGCCTCGCCGAAGCGCCGCTGCCGCCTCCAGCCGCTGGCCGCCTGCCTGCGCGCGCGCCGCCCGCCGCCCGCCCGCCGCGCCGCGCGACTGCCGCGGCGATCGAGCGTCGAGTTGGGCGTCTGCCTGCCTGCCTGACTGTGCATCTTCTGATGCGTCTGCGCGCCGCCGGGGGCGCAGTTCAGGTTCGCGCCGCGCGCGGCCCCGGCCGCGCGCGAGCGAGCCGCGCGGCGGCCGCGGCGGCGAGCCGGCGGCGCCGCGGCCTGGCGCCGCGCAGACTCGGCGCCGCGCGGGCTCGGACTCGGAGCGAGCGAGCGAAGATCGAGGCGAGCCGAGGCGAGCGCGCCGGCGGCGCGGCGCCGTTGGACGGAAAGTGGCTGGTGCGGGCGGTCACGGTGGTCCGTCCGGTCGCCCGCGACCTTGTCCGGGAGAGAACCGTGACTCACTGTCACTGTCAGGCTTGCAGTGGAGTTGAATCACTGCAGTGCAGTGCAGTCAGTGCATGTTGAGGAGAAGCATGGGGAGGTCGGGACCGGACCTCGGACGCTTGGAGAGCCCACGGCTACCAGTGCACTGCAAGGAAGTTGGCGTCGATGGGAGCGTGAGTGGAGGCGCGCAGCGAAGTGGCGTGGCGAAGTGGCATGGCGAAGGTGCTACGCATGCATGCGACCCGGGCCGCCGTCCTCGTGCGCACCCGTACTGGCCGCGGGCGCCCCACTGTCAGCAGCCGCGCAGTGGTGCGCAGTGTCACTGGTTGCTCTTCCTTTCCACAGCTATGGCTGGCGACCAGTGCGAACGAGTGTGTAAGCCGTGACGTCGCTGGCGTGGATTCGTGGAAGTCAACATTGAGTTCTCTTGTACTAACTAAACTTGATCAGCCCCCTTTGACAGGCGCGGCGCATGCGATCGCTCAAGGCGGGCCCCTCTGCCCACCAGCCGCACTACGATGCACCTGCGTCGCAGAGTTGGTGCTCAGCACTTGCGTCGCAGATTAGTGCTCAGCGTCTGCGTCCCAGGTGTAGTGCTCCGGGCTTGAGTCTCAGACCTGGGGTACTCAGCACTTGCGTCACAGACTGAGTGCTCAGCACTGTCCTACCTATGGGTCTTGCTCCCTCCATGCGCTTGGCACAGGGTACGACCGCCGCTGGATGCCAGCGTTTTACATGCTGTGTATTCCGCCTCCATGTGCTTTGCAGAAAGGAAGGCCGCCGCGTGCGGCGGCTTTGCCGCACTTGAAGCGCTGGCAGCGCCTTCCGCCTCCATGCGCTTGGCAGAAAGGAAGACCACCGCTTGCGGCCGCCCTTTTGCAATCTGGGTGCTCGCAGCGCCTTCCGCCTCCATGCGCTGTGCAAAAGGGAAGACCGCCGCCTAAGGCCGACAATTTGCAATCTGGGTGCTCGCAGCGCCTTCCGCCTCCATGCGCTCTGCAAAAGGGGAGATCGCCGCTTACGGCCCCCAGTTTGCAATCTGGGTGCTCGCAGCGCTTTCCGCCTCCATGCGCTGTGCAAAAGGGAAGACCGCCGCCTATGGCCGCCAATTTGCAATCTGGGTGCTCGCACCGCTTTCCGCCTCCATGCGCTTTACAGAAGGGAAGGCCGCCTGTTGCGGCCGCCGTTTTGCAATCTGGGTGCTCGCAGCGCTTTCCGCCTCCATGCGCTTTACAGAAGGGAAGACCGCCACCTACGGCCCCCCTTTTGCAATCTGGGTGTTCGCACCGCTTTCCGCCTCCATGCGCTCCACAGAAGGGAAGACCGCCGCTCAAGGCGGACTTTTCGCACTTTTCGCTCTGGCATCGCCTTCCGCCTCCATGTACTTTGCAGAAAGGAAGGCCGCCGTTAACGGCGTACTTTTCGCAGTTTGAGCGCTGGCAGCGCCTTCCGCCTCCATGCGCTTTACAGACGGGAAGACCGCCTGTTGCGGTCGCCGTTTTGCAATCTGGGTGCTCGCACCGCTTTCCGCCTCCGTGCGCTGCGCAACAGAGAAGAGCGCTGCCTGCAGCGGCCGCGTCATGTCTGCTTGATTTTGCACTGTCCTGATGCTTGCATCGCCCTTGGACGGGTGGCTTTAGGGGTTGCAGGCCGTCCATCTTGGTATCCGAATTGTGGCCCCAGTCATCCTTCCTTCGAGACGTACTGCCGCCCTCGCGCTTACGTGAAGGGTCGCACAGCGTGGATTTAAGCTTTTGCAGTGCGTCGTCGACAGCCACGATCGTCTCGATCTTCACAAAGTTGCTGCAATATTCGTCGTCGAGCTCGCTCGCCTCAACGAAATGGCTCAAAAGACCTTGCGGTTCGAGCTTTATGAATTCATCCTCACGGGAGGATGCGCTCGCCCCAAACTCGCCCAAGACTTCTTCACCGAGTCCGCCTGCTGCTCCAACGGAGACGGCGTCCTGGTCGATCTTGGCACGTTTCGTGCGCGTGTCTGGCAGATTCTCCGAGTCCTCCTCTGACTCGCTTGCCAGGTCCACGACCTCGTGTTGCTCCGCGGCCCGGCCGCGGCGGTCCCTCTTTCGCGCGCCTGCCGGGGACGCGCTCGCCTGCCGCGAGCCGTGGCGTAGCCAAGCGAGGAGTGCGCTCGCGGCCGGAGGCGGCGCCATCGACCTCCTTTTCCCCTTGCCTGCACCGTGACGCCTGCTCGCTGCGCCAGGCTCGTGCCGCTCCTGACAGAAGCGCACCGTCGCACCCGCCGCCGCCGCCGCCGCCACCGCCGCTGCCGCCGCCGCCGCCTCGACGTTGATGATCTGCAGGCCACGACGGGCCACCGTCGCCGCCGCCGCCGGATTTTTCCCATGCCGGTCACGGTCACGGTGCAGGCTGGCGGGCGGGCGGGCGGGCTGGCGGCCGCATGGCGATTGCTGCACGAGGCTACGTGTTGGCCTGCGAGAGAGGGCTACCCGACTGTGAGCTCGCCGAAGAGAGAGTCTGAGTCCTCCCTCCCGGCCCGACTCGGGCGTAGTGGCCTACGCGACGCTCTCTGGCCAGAGGCGAGAGAGCCTTCTCGCGAGCGGACGGACGTCGTGGACAAGCACGCCAGTTTCTGCTGTTGCAGTGAACCTCTCAGGCTGGCCTTCTTGGCCAAGTGCGCCTCTCTCGATGCAGCAAGCCGCTGGCAGTGTATCGACAAGCGCGCGACGGCGTCGCTGGGAGCCTCGCCGCGTCGACAAGCGAATGTCCGACTTGAGTTTTGGGTGAGGCCATGGATGTACCTGCACCGCGAGAACGAGCACTCAAGTTGTGACACGGCATGTGTCGCAACAACAATCTGAGAACGAGCATGCTCTGCATTGTGTGTGACTTGAAGTCATCACTCCCAGACCTGAGGATGGCTTTGCGCTCTTCATGAGAGCACTCTCACTCTGACTGACGGTAAGCTAGCTAGCTAGCTGCAGCAGCTGTCGCCACCGACGGGTGTGGTGGCGACGTTGGCCGAAGGGCGTGCGGAGACAAAGGGCAGCTTGCGGCCGGAAGGCTGAAAGGGGCCGAAGTGGCGCGAGGTGTCGCCGACAAAGGTGAAATGCGGGGCGAAGCGGGAGCGCTGCAGGGTGGCAAAAGTGTTGCCGCTGACGGGCGTGACCTTGCCGGTTGCGAAGACGGCATCGTTGCTGAGCGTCCACTCGTGCTCCCGCAGCGGGATGGTGCCGTTGTACACCACTGCCTGACCGTAGTCCTCCTCGGTGGGCTCGAGGACGCCGGCGGGCAACTTGATGAGGCGGTAGGTGACGCTGAAGAAGTCAATGTGGCCGATCTTCTCCTCGAGCTTCTTGTTCTCGATGGTGATGACCGAATCCTTGGCAATGAGCGGGCGGCCAAAGCCGCACTCCATGGCAATGCGCTCAAAGTCCTGCCAGTAGAGCGCGCCGCTGAGGCACTCACCCCACAGCACCGGGTCCTTGCGCAGCTCCTGTGGCGCGGCGCGTAGGAAGGAAGACACGATGCGGCGTTAGCATGCAAAAAGAAGCGGGGCACGGGCATCAAGGGAAAACAAGAACTTACGTCGGGCACGCGGCGCGCAGCGTACACGTCGGAAAACTCCATCATGCCGCCGTCCTTGAGCAGCTCGTAGGCCTGCTTGAGCACGGCCGGCTTGTCCGGGCAGAGATTAATGACGCAGTTGGAGGTGATGATGTCAAAGGAGCCCGGCGCGAGGTCCAGGTCGTCGAGGCGCTCGAGGTAGCCCTTGAGGAAGGTGACGTTGGAAGAGGCATGGCCGAAGCGCTCACGGTGGAACTCCTGGTGCTTGCGCGCGACCTCGAGCTGCTCGTCGGTCATGTCCACGCCCACGACGTGGCCCTCGGGGCCGACCCACTGCGACAGCACATAGACGTCGCGGCCGCTGCCCGAGCCAAGGTCCAGGATGCGCGTCTTTTCCACCACGTCCAGGTCCACGGACCCGCAGCCGTAGTACTTGGCCAGCACCTCGCTGTGCACGTTCTTGAGCGCGTCCTTGAGCCGCTGCGCTCCGTCCATCGAGCAGCACGCGTTCGTCTTGAGGTCGCCGCTCTTGGACAGTACCTTGCCATAGTACTCCTTGACCGAGTCCTGTACCGCCTCCTCGCCCTTGGCTTCCGAGGCCGGGCCGCAGCAGCCGCCGCTCTTGGGCGCCGACTCGACGGTTTCCTTCTTGGGCCCGCAGCAGCCGCCGCTCTTGGCCGCCGCCTCAACGTTCTCCTTCTTGGGGCCGCAGCAGCCGCCGCTCTTGGGCGCCGACTCGACGTTCTCCTTCTTGGGGCCGCAGCAGCCGCCGCTCTTGGGGGCGGTCTCGGCGGGGCCGCAGCCGCCGCCGCTGGAGGTCTCGACCGGCGCCGCCTCCACCTTGGCGGCCTCCTTGGGCGCGGGCGCGCAGGCGCAGCTGCCGCCGCACGGCATGGTCGCGGCGAATAGGCGAGCGCGCCTTTCCAGCCTGCACCTGCTCCTCGACCTCCTGGTTGTCGGCGCGGAGCTCGCGAGCACGGCGAGGCGGCGCGGGCGGCGACGGGCGGCGCGCCGAGTCGGCCAGAGCAAGCGCGTTTGCTGGAGCGCGACGCAGACGCGGCGAGTTGCTGATTGCGCGCCGTTGTCGTCGGCACGCTGGCAAGTCCCGGCGTCCCCATATTGCGGCACCTGAGGGAACTGCGCAGAACGTGTTACGGAGCACGTGCAGCGCGAGATCTTCCGTGCCGCAATCACCAGGTGGTACCAGAGAACTTACTGAGTTACTAATTTTACAAGCTGGTCATTATCAGAAGGCCTGTCTACGACATTGCGAGCAGCGCTTGTTGAAGCATGCCGCTGGGGTGCGTGCTGCTGTAATCGGCGGAATCAAGTCGTGGCGAAGAAAGAGGGCTCACTCGTGGTCGCTCGGCCCTTGCGCTTCATGGTTGTGCTCCTCCGGCTTCCGAGTCGCCCTCGCCTCATTAGTGACAGAGGCTGTTCTTCTCCTCCTCCTCCTCCTGCTGCTGCTGTTGCACCTTCACCTTCGTCTCGTCGACGTGTCCGAGACCAGAGCTCACAGTCACAGGGCTCTTGACGGCAAGCGACGGCGAAGAGGACGCTGGTAATGGGAGCGCCGTATCGTCGATGCGGTCGTCGGCCGCGATGGAGGCCTGAGCGCCGACCAGGTGCGCCGCGGCGAAGAGCGCATCGCGGTGATGCGCCTGCACGGAGGCCTCGAGGTCACGCATCCTGCACTCGAGGAGCTGCGCCTCGCGGCGGCGGGCAAAGTCCTGGGCATCGAGGCGGTCGAGCAGCGCCCTGCGCTCCTTGAGCAGGCGGTGAGCAATCTTGCGGAAGCGCTCGACCTCCGCAAAGGCGAAGCGAGCTGCCTTGGCCTGCACGACGTAGTCCAGCGAGGCCTCGTCGGTGCGCGAGGCGTTACGCAGCGGCACGAGCTCGGCCTCGAGCGCTTCGTTGGCGGCCCGGACGGCGCGGACTTTATCGCTCGTTGCGGCCAGGCTGCATTCCAGGCGCGTGTTGGCCTCCTGTGCGGACGCGAGGCGGTTCCTGGTCATGCTGAGCTCGTCGCGCAGCGCGGCCACGGCGCGGCGCTCCTCCTCGCGCTGCCGGGCCGAGGCGGCATGGCGCGGCGAGCCAGCGGGCTCCAGGTCGCCGAGGCGCAAGCGCAGGAGGTCGAGCTCGTTGGCCTGCATGGCGTTGACGAAGGCGGCCTTCATGGCTCGCTGCAGCGCCTCGTCGCGCTCCCGCTCCACGGCGCTCAGGCGCGCCTGAACGTCGTCGAGCGTGGTCTCGGTCTCCTCACGGCGGAAGTGCACATCGTCCTGCAGCGCGAGGCGCAGCAGCTTGTTCTCCGCTCGTTCATCCTTGAGCTTGCGGCGCAGGCGCGCCTCGCGCTCCTGCAGGCCGGCCCTCTCCTGCTGCAGCGTCGCGTGCAGCTCGCGCAGATCGTAAGGGTAGCCGCGGCACTCGATCTGCGCGTGCGGGAGCGCCTCCTCCTCGAGCCGCTTGACGCGCGCCGCGAGCTCGTCCTTTTCCTGCTGCATGTCCAGAATGAGCCTGTTGCGCTCCTGCAGCAGGCCGCGCACCTGCGCGAGCTCCGTGTGCTGTCGCGTCTGGTCCTCGCGCAGCCTGGCGACCTCCTCGCGCAGCATTGCCTTGTCGTCCAGCAGGCGCTCCACCATGCCGCGCACGGCTGCGGCCTGCGTCGGCACGCCACCGTGTTGCTTGGGCGACGCCTGGAGTGCCGCCTGGAGAGCAGCCGCGCCACGCGCCTCCTGCCGAGCCTCGAACCGTGCGCGCCATGCCTCGTCCATGCTAAGCCCCGGCGACGCCGCCATGCTGCGCAGCCGCTGGCGCAGCGCGCCGCGCCGCCGAGGCGCGGCTTGCGGCGGCCTGCGGCGAAGCGGGACTTGACTCTTGCGCGTACTTGCTCGAGGCTTGGCGTCGGCTGTGAATCGGCGAGAGCGCACACACCTCTGGTCAACGGCTTCAAGTTGGTCCAGCCCCGGCTGGGGCTCTGCGCACGTGCGCGCCGCCGCGTCGCGCCTCACGGCGGGCAAGCGTCTCTGGAGTGGCACTGTCTGCCAGTGGCAGGCCCGCTTCGGGCGGACAGGATCATGATGTGCTGCAAGCTTTCGCCACGGAGTCGCTGGAGCCAATCACTGGTCACATGCACTCCCGTGGTCAAGCTTCCATTCGTGAGAAGGTCACCATGGAGAGCTTCGCGCGTGCGAGCGCGTTCGAGTGTGCAACAAAATTCCATAGCGGCTGGCACTGTGTCGCGGCGTCGCCAGACGCGCGCCCTCCCGTGCATCCGTCTGTACTGCCAACAGCGAGCACTGCAGTGACTCGGACGGCCTACATACTTCTTTTGCAGTGGCCACCACAGTGCGATCCCCACGCGCATGGGCCGCCATCTTGCTCCCGCACATTGGCACGCAGCGCGGCGAGGCGCAGCCCGGCGCAGCCCGGCGCGGCGCGCGCGCTGTTCGTCGCGTGCGCTTGAGTTGACTCGCTTGCATCCTAGCGCCGCTATACCCTGTGCAGCTTGCCGCCGCCCTGGAAAGCATCGTTGCAGAACTACGGTGTTCTTGAATCAGCTTCCCTGTGAGACGAGCGCCACGAAATCCTCCATTGCCTGTATCGCCGCGAATCGCCACGACTTGCTGGGCTCCGCGAGCTCAGCACACGGGCGCAGAGGCGCGCGTTCGTTCTCTCTGTGCGCGCTCAGCATGGCGCATTGCTCGCACGAGGCGCAATGAATGCTCTCTGCCCGGTCCGCGCCCACTGACGGCTCGCACCACGCCGTCCACCACGTCCACCAGGCACCACCGTCCTCAACGCCCTGCACAACCCGGCGCAGCGTCAGCGGCTCGCCTCGGTTCGCTTCGCCGCCGCTGGTGGCCGGCAGCTGGCCCGACTTGCTGGCTGGTTGTCGGCAGCAAGGGCGCGTGCAGCCGCCCAGGGGGGGCGAGTGCTTCCATCCCAGCTCCTCGCTCGTGGCGAGCGCGTCGCCTCGCTACTTGACGCACGCCGCGCTGCGCAGCGCGGCGCGCCTCATCGCGCGCCGCGGTCTCCGCCGCGCCCAAGGCCTGCCGGGGCCCGACCTCGACGCTCGAGTCGGCGCCGAGCACCGGCGAGTGCGCATGCCTGGCCCGGACCGCGATCACGCGCTGCGAGCCGGCGGCGGGCTGCTCGGCTGGCTGCGCGTGCAGCGAGCAAGCTAGCCCAGCCCGGCGTACCCCGCTGCCAGCCCGCGCAGCGCAGCGCAGCGAGTGATCGGAGTCGTCTCTCTGCGCGTCGCGCTGGCGCGGGTCGGGCTTCGATTCGAATTCAAATTCGAAAGCGGCCAGGCGCCCGGGCGCCCAGGCAGGCCGTCGCCCGCGCGGCGGCGCGCGCGGCGCGCGCGCAGCAGAGCCCACGAAGCAGCAGCGGCCGCCGCGGCGTGCGCGGCAGCAGGACTGGGCATCAGCGAGCCCAGGGCCGACAGCGAGCGGCACCGGCCCCTTGGCGCGGCGCGGAGCAGGCAGACGCTCGAGGCCCAAGCAAGGCAGCAGAGACGAAACGCGGCCGCGCGCGCGCGAGGGAGAGAGCACGCCCCGCCGCGCGCGCGCTCGTGCGCGCGCGCGAGAGCGCGCTCAAAAGTCTGGGACAGCAGCGCAGGAGGGCACGGCGCGGCACGGCACGGCGGTCGCGGGTCGGCGGGAGCGGCACGCGCGTGCCGGCACGCGGCCACGGGCAAGTCGGCGCGGGACCGCGCCGGCGTGATCGTGGGACTCGCGTCGCGCGCGTCGCGGGGCGCGACAGACGTGGAGCCGTGGCTGCGCGCCGGCACGTGGGGATGGCCCTGCAGAAGATGGCCGTGGCGCTGGCCGCGGTGATCGTGGTCGCGCAGCGGAGCAGTTTGGCGCTGGAGATTGACGCGGAGGCGAGCGTGGACGCGGACCTGGATGAGCTGAGCGACGCGCAGTGGGAGGCCGTGGCGGAGGCCGCGGAGACGTGCTTTGGCGCGACGAGCGCGGGCGCGGCGAGCGCGCGCAAGCGTAATGGGAAGCTCGTGGCGGAGGACGTGGAGGTGGCAGAGGACGCGCAGGAGAGGAGCGACCTGGAGCGCGCGTGCAGGTGTCTGCGATCGTGGGCGCGCGAGGCGCTGGGGCTGAACGTGGAGTCCGTCGAGGTGAGCAAGTCCAGAGGGGGCAACAAGCTGGCGACGTTCGCGGCGCCGACGCGGCCGCACATCGTGCTGGCGCTCGCGGACGACCTGGGATGGGCCGACGTGGGCTGGCACGAGTACAAGGAGCCAAGTCTAGACAGCGCGACGCCCTTTTTGGACACGCTCGTGCCGGAGAGCACGCGGCTGGAGCGCATGTACACGGCGCCGATTTGCAGCCCGTCGCGCGCGCAGCTGTGGACCGGGCGGCATTTTTGGCGCTTCGGCCACGGGCCAGCCGTGACGTCCGGCGGCTTCTACGGGCTGTCGGGCCGGGAGACGACCATGGCAGAGATTCTCAAGGGCAACGGGTACCACACAGCAATCCTGGGCAAGTGGCACCTGGGCTACCAGGAAGAGCGGCTGTGGCCAACCTTTCGCGGCTTCGACAACCATGTCGGACCGTTCTCACTCAACTACAAGGAGCGCATCAAGACCAAGCCGTACCAGCAGGACCTGCAAATCTTGGCCATGGGCGAGGATGAGGTGTCGGGCCTGGTGACGGTGCACAACGCGTCGATCCGTGGCGACAAGACCTCGTTTGCGGGCGAGCTGCCGCCCGCGTTCAACCTGGCGGACGCGCACGGCGCGTACCAAGACATGCACGTGGTGGACATTCTGCGCGCCGAGGCGACGCGGTACGTGCACGAGTACTTTGCGTCGGACGTGCGCGAAAAGCCGCTGTTCTTGAACGTGGCCTTTCGCTCGCCGCACACACCGCTCATGGCGCCGGACCGCTACGAGTCGGACGCGGCGCTGAAGAAGCTCTTCGCCAAAAACGTGGACGCGGCGCGCCGCGAGTACCTGCGCATGGTGCATGCGATGGACGCGGCCGTGGGCGAGGTGGTGGACGCGTTGCGCGAGGAGCACGTGTGGGACGACTGCGTCTTCGTGTTCACGTCTGACAATGGCGGGCTGGCAACGCCCCTGGGCGGCGCGAGCAATTACCCGTTGAATGGCTTCAAGAACGGTGTCTGGGAGGGCGGCATTCGCGTCACCACCATGGTGCGCGGCACGGCGTCGGCACTGGCGCCGCTCGATGCCGCGGCGCGCGGCGCGACCAACGAGGCGGTCCTGCACTTTGTGGATTGGCTGCCGACGCTGGCCACGGGCGTGGCCGGCATTGACCCGGCGCGCTACGACCGCGCGTGGAAGTGCGCGGCCTGCGTTGCGCACCAGAACCACGCGCTGGACGGGCGCAATGTGTGGGACGTGATCCGTTCTGGTGCCGCGGGCGACCTGCTGCCAGTGGTGCGCGTGCTCACCGTGGTCACCGAGGAGCAGGTGGATCTTTCGGAGGACTTGGACGCGCTCAAGGCCTTTGTGCCGCGCGGCGTATGGGACCCGGAGCACTACGTGGGCAGCGCCTTCGAGGACCTCGTGAGAGCGGACGCCTCCTTCAAGTGGACCACGCTGCGGGAGCGCGCGCACCGGCACGGCGGCGGAGCAATCCAGTGGGGACCCTACAAGCTGGTCTTTGGCTTCCCGGACTCGTACGGCAAGTCAAGCGAGCCCTGGGAGATGGTGACTTCGGACTACTACACCAAGTACACGAGCACCAAGAAGAACGGCGGCTCGAGCTTCAAGTTCGATATTGGCGGCCTCCCGCGCGGGCACTTCGACAAAGCCTTTCTCTTCAAGGTGGACTCGGACCCAGAGGAGACCATGAACCGTTTGCGCAACGACCTGCGCACTAGCGACGACGAGCGCATCGTGCGCATCATGGTGGAAGTCTACAAGCGCATGCAGCAGCCGTCCGAGGCGGTCACGGACAACTACCTGCGGTATGGGCTCTCGTACGATCCTGCGGAGATCGTGCACAACCGCGCGTCGGGGCTCTTCTTTTCGCCCTTTTGCAACATCAGCTTGCGCTGCGCCTACGACACGCCGGTGAGCGAGGCCGGTCTCTCCACAGAGCTCACGCTCACCGCGACACCCACCTTGGCGCCGGAACCCAATCCGACGCCCGCCCCGACGCCCCGGCCGACGCCCAGGCCGACGCCCAGGCCAACGCTTGCCAACTCTGTGCAGGGCACGTACGGAGAGGCTGACTACATGCGCGAGTTGCAGCGTGCATCCAACTATCCCAGGCACTGCTCGGCCTATCTCTTCTACGACTCCTCGGTGGTGTCGGCGGGCGCCGTCCCTGCCAAGACCCAGGTCTTCAGGCGCCCCATCAAGAAGTGGGTACGCTTCTGCTGGAAGCTGTGCCGTAAGAACAAGGCCGACTGCTCCGTGTTCGCGGCAACGCGCATCACGTCGAGGCGCTTCTCCTGCAGCATCTACACCGAGGGGATCGACTTGGTGGCGCAACGGACTCCGTTGCCTTTTTCTCATGTGGGCATTCTCGCTGACAACTGCTACGCATGATGATGACATGTGAAACTTGACTCTGACGATTCTTTCATTCTAATGCGCAACTCTCGTGCACTGGCAAGCGACATAGCTCAGCGGTAGAGTTTGGGGCCCATAACGTTTTCCGCGTGATACGCTGGTAGCCGCAACTCAAGACGCTCGTACACGGTCTTGCAGATGAATAAAAGAAGGCCTCAGCTCGCCGGCGAGGCGAACCGAGGACGCGGGGAGATGATCTCTGGGGAGCGAACGCTGCTGCTCGTCGCTCTACTTCGGGCACCGCTAGAGATTTCATTCGCCGTGCAGGCCGGACTTGGTGCACACGCTCGCTCGCTCGCTCGCTCGCGCGAGGCTTCGGTGCTCGTGGAGGGAGCATCCGATGCTATGTCCTGCACTTGACCATCGGACTGCTCAGGCTGGTGGACCGGCCAGCTTCGTCACACTTGCTCGCCCGTTGTGCCGACCAAGTTAACTCACGCAGTGGTGTTGCCGGTCATTTTGGGCGAGCAGGTGATCCCAGAGCAGGCTGCCGGCTGGCTTCATCTCAACATCGGTTGAGCGATTCGTGATCATGTCGGTTGGCCTGCGCCATCCATTCGATACAGCCTCAAAATTAACCGCGAGCTTTGCAGGACGAGGATGACCTTGGCCATGAGCTTTGCAAGACGAGGATGACCTTGACCATGAGCTTTGCAGGACGATGATCATGTGCAAAAGATGAAATGATGATTGAAGGTGTACATGTACACGCTGGGTGGCGCGCAGGGATTGGATAATCTGATGAAGTGGATACATGTGTGTTTCCGCTCAGGTGGAAGCGTTGGTTGGGCGGGGCGCGCAGATGGAGGGCGAAAGAAGAGAGGAGCGAGTGACATGCAGGTTTCGCTTTCTAGCCGCACGCTGATCTCGGTGTGTGTGTCCCCCTCTCTCTCTCGTGTTCTTGTGTGTCTCTCTTTCTCTCACTCACTGTCAATCAGTCTTTGTGACTGCCTCAGTTTCGCGAAACGAGGGAGCCCGTGTAGTTAAGGTATGGTTTACCTTGCGTGTGGTTCGCTCGAGGCGCGGGCTCACTGGCGCAGAAAGGCACGGCCGGAGACTGCGCGGAAGATCTGGAGCATGAACTCGAACCAGAGGTGGAGCGCAACAAAGGAGGTCCAGAAGATGGAGGCCGGGGCGTCGGCGACGGCCGCAGCGGCCACCTTGACGCGCGAGGCAGGCGCGGCACCGGCGGCGCGGCGCTGGCGCAGGCGGAGCTCGCGCTTGCTGGCCGCGGCGAGCTGTGCCTCGTAGCCGCGCGAGCGCAGGTGCGTAAGCCAGAGCCCCTTGGAGCCCTCGGTCTCGGCGCGCAGCACGAGCACGCGACCCGAGGAGGTTTGCAACTTGAAGCAGAGCGGATCCTCGGCGCAGTCGGGCTGCAGCGCGACCTCGTCGAGGATGACGATGGTGGAGGGCCTGCTGGATTCCTTGAGCGGGAACATATAGAGCACGTTGTTGTGCACGACGGCCCAGCGGCGCGTCCACGGGCCCTGCGGCGCCTCGGCCGAGGCGATCCAGCCCTTGAGCACGCCGGAAGTGGACTCGGCGCCCGTGGCGAGCTTGGCGGCGCCAGCGCGAGAGCGCTGCAGGAGGCCGTCCTGGTGCTGCTTGGGCTGCTGCTTGGGCTGCTGCTGCTGCTGCTGCGTGGCGGCGGTCGCGGGCTGGTTGGCCGCGGCGGCCGCGGCAGTCTCGGCCTCGGGCGCTTCGCCGGTGAGCGAATCGCTGGAAACGAGGAACTCATGGCAGACGACCTCGGCGCGGCGCTCGCCGCCCTTGCCGAAGAAGCGAATGGGCGGCGTGTGGTCCTCGGGCGGCGCGCCCGCGTCGGGGCTGGCACTGCCTTCGGCGAACTGCACGCGACGCGCCTGCGGCGAGGACGAGGCCGACTCGCTGCCGTCTTCCGGCACACGCTCGGGCTCGGGCGTGGGTGTCGAGGGCGCTTTCTTGGCGGGCTTTTTGTTGGCGGCCGCCGGCGACTCGGCCACCGGAGCGGAGGCAGGCTGCTCTTGCTGCTGCTGCTGCTGCTGCTGCTGCTCCTGCTCCTGGGTCATGTCGACGACCTTAAAGTCCGGCAGCTCGCGGTCCGCCGCCTCGTTGCCGGGCGACGGCGCGGGGGTGCCCGCGGCAAGCGCGTCCAGGTGGGCGTTGGCGCTGGCGGGTTCCTCGACGTCCTTGGCCTCGCCATGGTGGTTGGCGGATGACCCGGTGGGCGGGTCCTCCTGCTGCTGGTTGGCGCCCATGGCGTCCGTTTCGGCATCGGCCAGATCCTCGGGCGCGGCCGACACGGAGCTGGCGGCCGAGGCCGGCTCGCGCAGGTCCTCCTTGGCGGCCGTTGCGGCGTCGGTTGGCTTCGCCTTGTTCGCCTCGCCGCTGCGCGAGGTCGGCGACAGCAGCGCCTTGAGCGACCTCTTCTTGTTCTTCTTGTTGTTGCGCTTGCGCTTGCTCTTGCTGCTGCCGCCGCTGCCCGCGTCTCCGCCGGCGCCGCCCGCCGCGTGCGCCGCGTCCTTGTCGCCGCCGCCGCCGGCCGCTGCCGCTGCCGCGCTCTTGGCCTCTGCCGCCGCCGCCGCGCCTTCCGCCGGCTCGCCCGCCTTCTTCAGTCCGGGCGCCATGGCCGCCGCCGCCCCGCCGCCCAGCGCCGCGCCCTGCAGCAGCTCCTCCGCGTCCGCGCCCGCGCCCGCGCCCGCGCCGCCGCTCTGCGTCTGCCGCTTGCGCAGCGCCCCGGGGCTCATCTTCTTGAGCTGCTTCGCCAGCATCCTTCCTCCGCGCGGGAGGGAGGGGCGGGGAGGATACGCGTCGCCGGCCGCCGCCGCCGCCGCGCGGGCCTCTCGCTGCCTCCCCCTGCGCGCGGCGCGGGCGCGAGCGCGCGGCCGCGTGCGCCGTGCGGTTTGGGCTTTGCGCCTGCTCGCTCGAGCCCGCCTGTTTTTTCAAAATTTGAAAGCGCCCCGCCGAGCGCCGCGGGGCGGCAGACGCCCTCCAGCTCGAGGCTGATGGCCGCCAGCCCGCCGCCGCCGCGCCGCCCGCGCCGCCGCGCCTGCGCGAGCGCCTGCCGCCTGCGCCTGCCTGCGCCTGCCTGCCTGCCTGCCTGCCTGCCGCGCGCGAGGGCGAGGGCGACTGCGCTGCGAGCGGGAGGCGGGCAGCGCCCGTGCTCGGGCGCGGCCTCCCGCGCGCGGCGGCAGCCTGAGCGCGGCGGTGACGCGGGGGCTGCGAAAAGCATTACGCGCTCCTGGTGGTTCAGGCAGGGCGCGGGCGCGGCAGGACTCAGGAGGGCGGCCGCCCGGCGCCGGCGCGGCCCGTGCGTGGGCTGCGTGCGTGCGTGGGAGCGTGCTCGGGCTCGTGCGGGCTCAACCGGCGGCGCGCGCCGCGTGCTGGGCTCACCCGCCGCGCTCGGCGAGCCGGGCGCGGGCGGCGAGCGCCGCGAGGCAGGCGTGCGCGGGGCGCGACGCGCCGCAAGGCGCGTGCGGCCGGGCGCCGGCCACCGCGGCGGCGCCGCCGGTTAGAGAGAGAGTTACGAGTAACTTGGCTCATGATTCACAAGATGCCGGTTCTCCGGAAGCGGCGAGGCGGAACTGATTTCGGCGGGCGACCGCCGGCGGCGGGCGAGGGCGAGCAGAAGACGGCAGCGGCGTACAGCGAGCACGAGCGGTGGCCGCGGCCTCACTGTCAGTTGGCGACTCTCTGTCTCCGTGCGTGAGCTTCGACGGCGTGCGATGGTAGGATCGGGCGGGCAATGACAGACCGCGGGCCTGGAGCGGTCAGTGACCGTTCGTGCTTGACCATGACTTGCTGTGCTTGGCGAGCTGAGCTGAGCTGAGCGACCGTTGTGGATGTCACGTCGTTGAAGTATGTCTGTCGGTCGCGGTAGGAGAGGCTCAGGTGCGGGCCAGCAAAAAAAGTCTGGCCCTTTTTCTTTGACTGCTTTGTGGCGTGCGCAAACAGTAAAAAGGACAAGGAACCTGTTCAGAGCCAACCTCGGCAGGCGCCAAAGGCAACCATCATCGTGGTTTTTCGTCTTCAGCAGGCGCCAAAGGCAACCATCATCGTGGTTTTTCGTCTTTTTCGTTGGTTTTCCAATTTCCATCACCATCGTTGTTCTTCATCTCCATCATGGTTATTTTCATCTCCATCATCATCGTTTTTCCATCAAGTGCCGCCATGTAGATGTACTGCACACCTGAATGCACCCCCTGCTCGCGCTCAAGACTCGGCCCCCCTCCAGCGCCAGTCCCGGTCCTTGCCTCCCCACCACAGATCAGGGCCCGCCGCTCCCCTTCGTCGCCAAGTCCCTGGCCGGCGTGCAGGCCGGCATGCACGGCCGTGTCCTCCCGGTCCGCCATGCAGCGGCGCCATGCCGCCCCAAATTACCACGCGCGACGCCGGCGGCGGCGCCGCAGGCCACGGTCGTCGCATCACATGAAATCCCAGCGCCGCCAGTGCATTGCATCGCATCCTGCAGCGCCGGGTCCCGCGCTGCACTGCCGCGCCCGCGGGCTCGCGCGCGAGCGCGAGCGCCCTGTGCACGGCGGCCACCGCGGCGGCCAGGTGGCGCAGGCTGGCCCGGTACTGGTACTTCAGGGCGGGGCTCGCGCACTGCCAGGTGGGCGAGTCCCGCGCGGCGCAGAGCGGCGCGGCGCGGCGCGGCGCGGCGCGGCGCAGAGCGGCAGAGCGGGCCGCGGGTTGGCGGGCTGGCGGCGGCGCGCGCGCGGCGCGCGGGATGGAGGGCGCGGCGCAGCAGCCGGCGGCGAGGCGCAGCGCGGGGCGGGCGTCGCCCACGGCGAGCGCGAGCGGACTGCGGCGGCGCAGGGCGGCCGTGGGCAGCGGCGGCGGCGGCGGCGGCGGCGGCGGCGGCGGCGGCAGCGGCGCGGACGGCGACGTGCAGCAGGTGGTGCGCGAGCTGCAGCGCGTGCTGGCGCTGCAGCAGCGCGCGCTGCCGTCGCTGGAGCGGACGGTGGTGAGGTCGTGCGAGCGCCTGTACAAGGTGCACCTGGTGCTAGGCTTCGCGGTGCTGCTGAGCGAGACGCTGCTGTTCGAGGGCGAGGCGTCGACGCTGTCGAGGCTGGGCGTCATGATTATCTGCATGGTGGCGCTCTTCCAGACCACCTCGCTGCAGCAAGAGCAGGAGCAGGAGCGCGTGGACCGCGCGCACCAGGACGCGCAGGAGGACGCCGCGCAGCCGGCGTGGCCGCGCGCCGCCGAGCCGGGCGGCGTGCGCTCCGCGCTTACTTCGCCGCGGCTCTCGTCGTGGCAGCCGCGCAGCCTCGGCACCGTGGCGCACGCCCTGTCCAAACATGCCGCCTCCTCGCCCGAGGTCACGGCCGTGTCTGGTCCCCTGGCGCCTGTCATCCCTGCGGCGCGTGCGACCTCGGCAATCTTTGCGCCCAACTCGGTGCGCACGGCCAAGCTGGCCGAGGCCGACAAGGAAGAGGACGAGGCCGGCGTCAAGCCCGGTCTGCGCAAGTCGCTGCAGCGGCCGCTCCACGCGCTTCTGCGGTCTGCCACGAGCAGCCTCGGCAGTGCCGGGGCCGAGGCCGAGGCCAGGGCCGAAGGCGGGGACGAGGTTGAGGTCGAGGACGCGCCGCGTACCCCGGCGCTCGTCGAAGACGAGGAGCGCAAGCTCTCCGCGGACGAGGCCGCCGTGGACGGCGTCGTCATCAAAACCTTCGAGGAGGCCTGGGCCGTGCAGGAGCTGCGCTCGCGCCTGCAGGACTTGGGCCCCGTGGCCACCAGCCTGGCGCTCAACCTGGGCGACAAGTCGCTCGTGCGCTTTCTGCGTGCGCGCAAGCTCGACCTGGACGCGGCCGAGGCCATGTTCCGGTCGGCGCATTCGTGGCGTCTGAAAACGCGGCCGGACCTGGTCTTCGAGCGCATGGAGCGCGGCCCTCAGCCCGAGCTCTACCAGTACGCAACGGGCGGCTGGTGCGGCTTTGACCGCGAGGGCACGCCAATTTTTGTGGACCGCGTGGGCCAGCTCGACGTGGTCGGCTTGCTGGCGCGCGCCCGGCCGCACCACTTCCGCGACCTGAGCATCTGGCGCCTCGAGACGAACCAGCGCCTCATGCTGGCCTCGGAGCAGCGCCACGGCCGCGCCCAGTACCAAATGTGCGTCATCCAAGACCTCAAGGGGCTCGGCTGGCAGCACTTCAACCGGAACGCCTTCAAGTTCCTCCAGGTCTCTGCGCACATTAACGACTCGTACTACCCGGAGCAGCTCAAGGTCTGCTACGTGATCAACGCGCCGCGCGTCTTCGCCACCATCTGGGCCGTTGTGCAGCGCTTCTTCGACCCGGCCACGCGCGCCAAGGTGCAGATCTTTGCCGGCTGCCCCATTGACTTGCTGCGCGAAAACATCGCCCCAGACCAGCTCCCAGTCTTTCTGGGCGGCGATCGCACGTCCAACGGCGACCCTTACTGCGAGGCTCTCATTCAGCCAGGCGGCAAGGTCCCGAGTCACGTGCCACCCATGCCGGAGATGCTGCGTGCCAGTGGGGGTGGGAGCGGCGCCGATGACAACGAGGTGGCATGACGAAATGTGTAATGGATTGCTTTGATTGGGAGGGGAAAAGGGACAGCCACGCCGTGTACGTGTGTGGAAGCGCTTGGGATCGCTCGCTGCAAAGACGGCGTCAGTCATCTGGCCTGTTCGACTCGGACCTGACTTGGCAAGGAAGATTTTCCATTCAAAACACGCTGTGTGATGGCCTCCTCGTCGCGCGTGAGCGCAACAGCGTGATCGACAATCCAGGACATTTGCGCCGAGGAACTGGTGACGAGCGAAATGCCTACGCGCTCCGCGTTGGCTGCTTGCTTGGCCGGGTCGAGGCGGCGCCAGAGCCCAAAGAACACGACGCGCGCATAGTCTAGCCAGAGCAGGTCAGCGAGGTCAGCAAAGGTCCCGCTCGAGCTGCAAAGCACGCGCTCGCGGTAGGCGAGGTCCGTGACGCGCGCTGCATCCAGGTGCGCGGTGAGCAGCGCGCGAAAGTAGACGAGGTGGCGGCGCCAGACGGCCTCGTCGCGCAGAAGCGAGGCGTCCACCGAAGTGGTCATAAAGTACACAAAGTCCTGGAGCGGGTGGCCGTAGCCCTGCCACTGCAAGTCGATGAGCTTGACAGGCGCAAGCGCGCCGGCAGTGGTTGGGTGGAAGAGGTTCCAGGACTTGGCGTCACCGTGGATGATGGCCACGCTGTGATGGCGCGCCAGCGCGTCCAGGTCCGGCGCGAGGCGCGCCAAACGGCCGCCCAGCGGCGCTGCGGCCGCACCGCAGGCGGGGAAGCGCTCCAAGAAGGCTGCCCAGCCGGCCTCGGCGTCCGTCATCTCGTGCGTGCGGCGCGCCAAGACCCAAAAGCCGCCGCGCATCGCGTCCAGAGCCGGAGCATTGGCCGCCGCGAGCTGGTCATGCGTGGCAAAGTGCTCGAGGGCGGCGTCGAGGCGGCGGCCTGAGTTCATGCGCGCGAGCGCCGCGAGCGCCTGCTCGACGGGCGTCTCGTGGACGGCTTGCCGCACGTGCGCATACCCGAGCGCCGTGACCTCCTGCATGACGAGCAGAAAGGCGGGCTTGCCTCGCCACTCGGCGCGCAGGCAGCCGTAGACGCGCGGGAAGCAGTCCTCGTCCGGGTCAATCATGCCAGCGTAAAAGTCCATTTCGCGCTGCACGGACGCAATGAAGGGCTCATACTTGCCCGAATCCGGCAACTCGTCCGGCACGACGCGCTTGACCATGACGACGATATCAGGTTTGCCCTTGTCACGCACGTCCGCGAGTCGCACAGGGAAGAGCGTGGCCATGCGCCCGTACACAACGGCGTCCTCATCCACGCGGGGCGCCACGTCCGGGTTCACGTGCTCGGAGACGTGCGCGCGAAACCACGCACCGTCGAGTTGCACCGTCTCGCCGTTGGATGTGCCTCCCTCGTCTGCGAACTGCAGGAGCCGCTGCACGATGGGAGCCGCCGTCGGTGCTGCTGCAGTCGCCGTCGGCGCTGTTGACGCGCATGGCGAGCACGACGAGGGCCGCTGCCGCTTGGGAGCGCTCATGAATGGCCGCGCGCGCCAAGCAACGGGCCGTGAAGCCTCGGCAGGCAGGCAGGCAGGCTGGCTGGCTGGCAGGCTGGCTGGCTGGCGAGCTGGAGGGTCGCGCGCGCGCCCGCCCGACCGCCCGGCCGGCCGGCCAGCGCACAGTGGTACTAAGACTGTCACAAGTTTTTGTCGCGGCTGTCCGAGTCGTACCAGAAAAAAATAGCACCGCATGATCTCTTGCAGTCATTAACTTAGTTTGCTTGCCGCGCTACTCCTTTGGTGCAACCAAGTCCATCGCACGCTGCTCTTCCACGCGCGCACGATCAAGCGCATCGCGAGCGCCTAAAAGGCGAGCTCGGAGGCGGGTCTCAACGCGCTCCCTGGCGTGAAGGGCGACCTCGAGCTGAGCTAAACGGGCGGCTTCGAGCGAGGACGAATTGTGTGATTGTGGGTGCGCGCGCAGAGCGTCACGATCCCTCTTGATGATCTCGACCTCGACGACGGCATCGAGAAACCTGCGCTGCAGCGACTCGAAGCGCACCTCTTCCCGCTTGACACGCTTTTGCAAGTGGGCGATCTCATCCGCCCTGACCGCGGCCTCTGTCTCAGCCTTGTAGGCAGCGGCGCTGTCGGCCAGATGCGAGAGGAGCGAGGCCGCGGCGTCCTCCATGCCGTCGAGGCTTTCGGCGTCAGCTGCAGGCGCGTCGCCGGCAGCCTGGCCGGCGCCGGTGGCCCCGGCGGCAGCGGGCTCGGGCTCGGCGGGAAAGACGACGTCTGGGACCACGATGGCGCCGTGTGAGAGGCGGCCATTGTGCGAGCCGGGGCGGAGCACCATGATGACATCGTCCGGGTCTGTGTGGTCGGTAATGTTTTTCCAGAGGCGCATCCGGCGCGTGGACCGGCGCTGGCCAGTCTTCTTGCAGGTGCGCTCGGAGGCGTTGCCGGTGAAGCAGTCCGCATGAAAGTGCGTGTACGTGAGCTTTTGCTGGTAGACCGGCACTCCGGCGATGTCCTCCTCGGTCATGCGCAAGTGCGCGAGCCAGCGCGCGCGGCGGTCGCGGCCGTGGTAGAGCTTGCCGGGTGGTGGCAAGCTGAGCCGGAGGCCGCGCATGGCGGCGACGTTTTGCTCCGCCTCCACCTCGCGGCAGCGACCTGGTTTGCAGCGCGAGGGCACGAGCTCGCATAGGCAGACGGGCTCGATCAGTTTGCCCTTTTTGCCGGAGGGCTCGCGCTTGGGCGTGGACGCCGGCGGCGGCGTCCGCGGCGAAAAGTCAGCGTCGTCCCCTTCGTCCGCGCTCGGGTCCGACACGTACGAGGACGATGCGGACGCCTCGGACGCGGACGAGGCCGCCTCGAAGCGCTGCCGCTTGATGGCGCTCATGCTTCGACCTTGAGCGATCGAAGCACGAATGAAAAAAAGAAAGAAAGAGCGAACGAAAGAAGAAAGAAAGAAAGAGAGAGAGGAAGACAAAACTTGACAGGCTCACGCTCTCGCGCTGCGTCCGGCCGCCCCTCTTGAGCTCGCGCCGGCCCGCGCCGCCGCGCCGGCCGCCCGAGGCGCAGCCCGCGCGCGCCGCCGCGCGCCGCCGCCCCGCCGCGCGCGCCGCCGCCGCGCGCCGCGCCGCGCGCCGCGCCGCGCGAAGGTTTCTGCCCTGGCGTGCGTTAAGACTTTCTTTCTTGAAAAACTATTTCGCAGCCGCCGCCGCCGCCGCCGCGGCGACCTGTTGGGCCCTTTATTTGAGCGAATGCGCCGCCGCGCTGGCACTGCGGCCGCCACTCAGCTGCGGCGGGCGCGGAGGGGGGGCGCGCGCACAAACGTGGTTCGCTTTTTGCGGAGCACGAGCCGAGCCGCAAGGCGCCACCAGAGGCGGCGCCGTGGCCCTGGCAGAGCCTTGCGCCGCGGGCCTGCGCGCAAGAATGGCGAAGAAGAAGAAGGGCGACAAGGCGTCGTCGTCGTCGTCGGCGGCGGCGGCGCCCGGAGCGGGCCCGGAGGCGCGCTCCGGCGGCGGCGCGCAAGCGCCGGGCGAGGCGGCGCTCCTGGACGAGCTGCTGCTGCGCGAGCGCGTGCGAGAGATGGAGGAGAAGAACCGCGCGCTGGCGACGCGCAACGCGGCGCTGGCGGCCAAGCTGGAGCAGCAGCAGCAGGACCAGGCGGACGTCTTCTTCCACCTGCACCGCAAGATCGACCAGGGCCAGGAGATGGTGGAGGCGGCGGAGGCGGCGCGAGAGGAGGCGCGCGAGGAGGCGGAGGCGCGGGCCAAGGAGCTGCGCGGGGAGGCAGACGCGCTGCGCGCGCAGCTGCAGGCGCAGGAGGCCAAACACGAGACGAAGGAGTTCGCGCTGCGGCAGGAACTCATGGAGCTGCGCGAGTTCGCCAAGCACAAGGCGAGCTACGAGGCGAAGATGCACGAGCTGGAGGCCGCCGTCAAAGAGGAGACGGCGCGCCGCACGCGCGAGGTGGCGGATTTGGAGCTGGAAAAGGTGAGGGAGAAGGAGCGGCTCAAAAAGGACATGCTCATCAAGATCAAGGAGACCAAGAAGACGCTGCTGCGGCTCACCGAGGACCAGCTCGAGACCACGACCAAGCGCACGATGCTGGAGAACGAGCAGCTGGCCACCGAGCTGCAGTACCAGTCGCGCGAGACCGAGAAGCTGCTGGCGCGCCTGGCGCGGCTCGAGGCGCAGAACCGGACGCTGCGTCGCGAGGTGGACCTTGTGGACGCCGAGAAGCTCGGCCACGCGCGCAAGGCGAACCTGTATTGGAAGCTGGCTCACACGCTGCAGCCGGCCGGCGGCGCAGCAGAGGCGGAGGCAGCGGCGTTGGGATCCGAGCTGGGCCTGGACGCGGCGGGCGAGGCAGGCCGCAAGGCCAGGGCGGCGGAGGAGGCGATCACGGAGCCCTGCGCCCGCCGGCTGCACGACACAATGCTGCGCAACCGGCAGCTGCAGGCCGACTTGGTGGACCTGCGCGAGACGGTGGATGCGACGACGCGCGTGCTGGAGGTGGCCTTGAGCGAGTATGACTTGGAGCCCACGCTGCGAGACTCGTTGCGGGAGCTGCTGGCGCATTTGCGCCCGGGTGAGACGGACGCTCGCGCGATGCGGCTACGCGGGCTGGCCGCCCGCCGCAAATTGCTGGGACGTTCGCTTGGCGGAAAACCAGCTGCGTCGTCCCCGGTATGGCACGCGGCGGTCCCATCATCACCGTCCTCCGGGGAACGGGAAAGGGAGCGCACCTCGCCGCGCGTGGTCTTTTCGCCCATGCCTCCACGGAAATAAAACTCTTCGACAGCTTTGAAGTGAGAACGAAGAGTAAAAGAAAAGTGGTAAAAGAAAGCAAAGAGATAAATACGGGGGGGAGTTAGCTGAAAAGAGATGAGGGTGAGTCAGTGAGCGCGTGCGTGTGTGGGAGCCCCATCGACCAGAGCGCGCACGCACAGCGGGACACCGCCGCGTCGCATACGATATAAATAGGAAAAAAAAAAAGCGGCGGGCGGCGTCGCGCTGGCTTGCGCGTCATGGTCAGTGGAGTGGTGTGCATGGGATTAGAGCGCCACGCGCTGCTGGTTCTGCTGCTGCACGAGCTTCTGAAGGCCCATGGCGGCGGTCATGACCTCCGGGTCCGAGGCGCTGCCAACCCTGCGAGAGGCGAGCATGGACTGCAGAAAGGCCGGAAGGCCGGCTGTGAGCGAAGAGGCGGGCTCAGGTGCAGGAAGCACCGGGAGCTGCTGCTGCTGCTGCTGCTGCTGCACGGGCGCGCGCGGGCTGGTGGCACCACGCGGCGACCGCTTGCCGGAGCGCTCGGCCTTGATGCGGCGCGACGTCGGCTTGCCCCAGCCGTTGAGCGGCGGGATGTTGGCCGAGAAGAGCGAATCCGGCGTGGCTGCGTCCGTGTCGGCGGCGCCAATGGAGAACGAGCCGGCGGTAGAGCTCGAGTCCATGCTGCCGGCGCGCGGCTTCTTGTCCGAGAGGCGCAGACGGTCGTTGAGCGCCGAGAGCGCAGCGGCCGAGACGAGCGGCATCTCGCGGTCCGGCGAGCCGAGGCCCGAGCACGAAGCGGCGCTAGTGGCGTCGCCGTCCACCGAGAACGAGGTCGAGGCAGCGCCCGGGCTGGCCTGAGCGGCCAGCAGCTGCGCGGCGTCCATGTCGGCCGACGCAGGGGCGCCAGCGTTGACGCTGGCACCCGAGCTCGCGCTCACCTCGCGGCGCATCGTGGAGCTGACGAGTTCGTCCGGGTCCTGGTCCGCGAGGAAGGCCGGGAGCGGCGAGGCCGCCTGGATCTTGAGCACGACGTCGTCCGGCAGCGCAGTCTCGAGCGCGCGCACCTTGTGGCGCAGCGCCGGGAGCTGGCTGCGCAGGTTCTCGGTGTAGAGCTTCTTGCGCTGGCGGCAGAGGCGCGCGCTGGCGGCGTTGCGCTTCAGGCGGCGCTTCTTGCGCTCCGCGTGCGACATCTCCGAGAGCGGGACGCCATCCTCCGTGTCGGACATGTCGTCGCCCTCGGCCATGGGCGAGGGCGACTCGAGCTCGGCCGGGTCGGCGATGTCGGCGCGCAGCGCGGCGGCGGCCGAGGCGGCCGTGAGCGAGGCGATGCTGGCCGACATGGCGTCCACGGAGTCGTCCTTGGGCGCGACAGCGGCGTCGCCACCAAAAGCCTTGGACTCGACGAGGAACTGCTCGCGAGCCTTGATCTCGGCGGTGTGGTTGAGCCGCAGGTGCTCGTCCAGCAGCTTGCGCTGGTCGAAGGTGCGCGAGCAAAAGAGGCAGGCCAGGGGCGGCGTGCCGAACGAGTCGATCACGGCGCCGGCCTTGACGCGGTCCTCGGGGCTCAGCTGGTTGAGCGCGGCCTGCAACTCCTTGAGCCGCAGCCGCAGCGCCGCCACGAGCTTCGTCAGCACCTCGGCCTCCTGCTTCTTGCGCTCGCGCCGCAGCCGCGCCGTCATGCGGTTGCGCGCCAGTCGCGCCTGCGTCTTGTCCGTGTCGCCCGCGGCGCCGCGCTTCACGCCGCGCCGCTTCTTGCCCGGCTCCTCGTCCAGCGCATGCTCCTGCTGCTCCTGCTGCTGCTGTTCCGGGATGCTCGACGCATGCATGTGCATCTGCTGTTGCTGCTCGGCCTGCCGCATCACCGAAAGGCGCCGCAGGATGTCCGGCATCTGCTGCTGCTGCTGCTGCTGTGCCGCCAACGGCGCCTTGGTCTTGCTCAGAAGCTCCAGCAGGCTTGTCGAGCCGGACGAGAGCCGCGACGTGAGCGCGCGAACGCTGTCCAGGCTCGTGGCCAGCGCCGACGTGCTCGCCGCCTGCGGCTCCGTCTTGAGCATCACCTGCTGCGCCTGCGCCTGATGCGGCGGCATGTGCATCTGGTTGTTGGACGACGAGGGCGCAGGTGCCAGGTTGAGCATCTTGGTCAGCAGAGAAAGACTCGACGAGACCGCCTCGTTGTTGTTCTGGTTGTTGAGGTTGCCGCCACCCATGAGCTGCCCGAAGCCGCTGCCCGTGCTGTTGAGCTGGTGCTGCGGGTAGCCGCCGCGGTGCGCGGTGGCGGCCGCCAGCTGCGCAGCAATGCCCTCGAGCTGCTGCTGCACGCCGTTGCCCGCCGCAAAGCGGCCGGCGTCGCCCTCAGCCACGCCCATCTTCTCACTCTCTCACTCCTTTCCTCCCTCGTCCGCCTTTGCAAATACGCAAATACTATAAATTAAGAGCGGCGTGCCGCGAGGCGCGCCACCGTGCTTGCGGTGGTACGCCCTCACGCGCGCGCTCTCCCACCCCCGCGAGGCCGCCGCCTCGCGCTCGTACCGCTCCTCCTCCTTGCGCGCCTTTCCGCCGAAAGGAAATAAAAAAATAGCGCGGCGCCGAGAGCGCCGCCTGGCTCGCGGCCTCCGCCTCGGCCGCGGCGAGCGCCGCCCGCCGCGCGGCGCGCGGCGGCGGCGCGGCGCGGGCGCGGGCGCGGCGCGCGCGGGGCGCGGCGCGCAGCGAGCGCGGCGACGCGGCGCGGCGCGGCGCGGCGCAAAGGCGAGGCGAGGCGAGGCGAGCGAGGCGCGCTGCGCGAGCGAGGCGCGCTGCGCGAGCGAGCGGCGCGACGAGCGCCGATTCGCGTCTGCTTGCTGACGCGTCCGCCGCCGGCGCGCCCGCAGCGCTTCCCGCAGCCTCTGCCCCTCAGCGCCCTCCTTATCCGCCCACAGCACGCCGCTGCGGGCGCGCCGCGCCCCGCGGCCCCCTGCCGCGCATCCCGAATCAGCCGCAGCCGCGCCCTCGCGCGCGGGCGGAGCGCGCCCCGCACCGCCCGCAGCGGGCCGCGTGCGCGCCCTGCCTCCTGCTCGAGCTGCGCCGGCCAAGCCTGCCTGCAGAGCTAGCTAGCTAGCTAGCTAGCTAGCTCTCTCAGGCTCGCGCGCCCACGACGCAGCCCGCCTGCGCGCGCGCAGCACCGCGCCGCGCCGCGCCGGCCGCGCAGCACCGCGCGGCGCCGCGCAGCACCGCGCCGCGCCGCGCCGCGCGGCGCCGCCGGCCGGCCGGCCCGGCCCGCGCGGCGCTCGCCGGGCGTGCGCGCGCGCATGACGCGACAATCGCGGTTGGTGCGGCGGAAGAAGCGCTGCGCAGCTCAGAGGCGCGCTTTGCGGCGGTGGCGAGCAGGGCCCCGCCGGCACAAAGCGCATCCGTGCGGCGTCGCGGACGTCCGGCGGCGTCCGCGACCGTCCGGCGACGTCCGCGACCGTCCGCGACGCGCGCGCGGGCCTTTCGGACGGGCCTTGCGCCGCAAGTTGCGCGCGAGCGCGCGGGCGCGCAGCCTGCCTGAGCGAGCCCGAGCCGCGGCGCGGTGCAGGAAGCAGCGCGCGCAGCCTCGCGGAAGCGCGCGGCCGGCGAAGGGCGGGCAGAGACCGGCCGGCGGCGCGACGCGACGCGCAGGCGCGCAGGCGCGCAGGCGGCGGCGCGCTGGCAGTGCGGCGGGTGCGGTTCCGAGAACTCCGGCCGGTTCGGAAGTTGACGCGCAGGTGACGCGGCGCACACGCGCAATCCGCGACCGGGCGGAGGCGATGCCATGGTGGTGATGGGCGAGGCCGGCCACGGCGCGCAGCGCGCGCGGCGGCGGCGCGAGCCCGAGCGCCGCGGCGGCCGGCCAGCGCGCCCGCCGCAGGGCAGCGCAGCGGCGAGAGGCTGCGGCGCGGGCCTGGCGGCCTGTGTCTTGCTGGTTGCTAAAGCTGGGCCGCGCCGGTCTGGGGATGGCGGGCCGCCAGGCTGCGTTCGCGGGGCGCGCGATCCTGGCTTTCTGCTCGCTCACCATCACTGCGAGCTTAGCCGCGCGCAGACGCTCGTCCGCCACCACCGGCGGCGAGCGAGCGTGGCGAGCGCGACTCGCGAGTGACGTCGCGGCGCGCCGCGCGCGGCGCGGCCAGTGCATTATGCTGCTTCTTTGCGAGTTCTTGTGAGGCGAAACGAAAAGTTCGAATGATGCGCCGCCGTCAACCAACAGCAAAGAACCGCGCAGCCAGTTAAGTTAGGTGCAGCCAGCCAGCCAGGCAGACACTGCCAGACAGGCAGGGCAGGAAGGTAAAAGCGGGGCTTAGTCAGTTGGAGGCCTAGCTACTAGCTACTAGACCGATCTATTCCGAGTAACCATGGTAACCTAGGCTAGAGCAGGGCAAGCGCCGACCGCGGGCTTGTAAGTTGGAGACGAAGCGAGGCGAGGCGCGGGGCGAGGCGCACAGACGGTACAAGTGCCCTCCCGCCCCTCCTACGATCTCCCCTTCCTCCACCTCCTCATCCTCATCCCCGCAACGCCTGCGGCGCGCAGCACCGCGCTGCGCCGCACGCCCGAGGCGCCCCGCTGCGCGCTGCTGTGCTGCGCCGCCCCGCGCGCGCCGCGCTGCGCGCCGCTCCCGAGGCCGCCCGGCTCGGCTGGGTCGGCTCGGCTCCAAGTCCGCTCGACCCCGCTTTCCTCTAGCTCGCTACTAGCTCTACTAGCTAAGATCTTGGAGACCCGCCTGGCCGCTGCAGCTCCGCGCGCAGCCCTGGCGGCGCCTGGCTGCGAGACTCGGACGGCGGCTGCGCGGCGCGCGAGGCCCGGAGGCACGCTGCGCGGGTCGCGGCGGCCGCCAGCCGGCCAGCGGCGGCTGCGAGCCTGCGAGCTTGAGGCTTGGCTGCAATCTGGCTGCAATCTGTGCAATCCGGTTGGGCGCGCGCGCCCGCGCCGCGGTCCGGTGCGCGCGGGGCGCCGCGCGCCACGCTTCGCAGCTGCGCACCGGGCGCGCGCACCCGCACCGGACCCGGCGGGCGGCGGCGCCTCTTGGAGCGAAAAACACAGCTGGCTGGCCGCGCTTGTAGCCATAGCCGCGACGCCCCCGCGCACACCGCGAAGCGCGGGCCGGGGCCAGTGGTGGCTGGCACGGGTGGCCAGGGCGCAGCGGGCTGCCGGCCGGCCAGGCAGGCTGCAGGGCCGTGCAGGCAAGCGCACGGGCAGGCTGCCAGCTTGGGCGGTGACGCGTTGCGCGCCGCACCCGCCACTGGTGGCGGCACGGTCCGCCCCCCCGGCAGCCAGCTGTGGTGATGGTGCAAAAGGCAAGTTGTCGCCTGCCACTGAAAGTGAGCAGCAGCGGGCTTCTGTTGAGCGCGAAGGGGCGCAAATGGGATCATGATGGTGCGCGAGCCGCCACCAGTGGCAGTGACGGTGGCTAGGGCCCAGACCGAGCTGTTCAAGTTGGAGTGGGGATGGCAACGACCGTGCGCTTGTTCATGCCCGTGGCAACAGAGGAACGTGCAGCTTCCGGGTGAGGAGGGGTCTACCTTTTGAGGACATTTGCAAGCCTTCGTCAGGCACTTGGCGAGCTTCAAAAGGTAATTTCGTCGATGGCTGTGGAAGATCTTCTCTTACTTGCATTGAAATTTTCCAAGACAGTCGTCACGGCGACTTGCTAGCCTCCGTCTGAGTGGGGAAATGCTTGTGTGCGCAGCAGCTTGCAGCGACCGGCCCCTCTTCGAAATCCTGTCTGACAGTAAGCGACGCAGCAGCCGCCCCTCCGACTCTCGCTGTCAGTAAAGTCGCACGAGGCCTGCTCAATGCCTATGAAAGAGGCCCGAGAGCCCGGATCGCTTGCAGACGCCTTGCAAAATAAGCAAGCTAACGCAAACGATGATCTGCAGCTTGTGGTCGTCCTGGAATTTGCGCACGGCCGCGACAAAGGCACCACCAAGCTGGTGGGAAACCGTTGCGCTTTGAAGTCTCTGCAACGCGGCGCTCGCAACAGCCTGCACCTCGGGGTCGGCCGGAAACGCGTTCAAGGCAGCGCAAATACTCTCCCTGAACTGCGGATCCTGGCTGAAAGTCGATGCGTTGCGATGGTTGGCAGCGAGCATGTAAAGTGCAGCAGTTGCGGCGTGTTGCACACCGCGATCCGTGTCGTGCTCGCGCAGGGCCGCAAGAATGTCCGCGCCGGCCTGCAGCTCCTGGCCGAGGATCTCCTGGTTGCGCGCGTTGAGAGCGAGGTTCCACAGCGCCACATGCCTTGACCTGCACGTCACGATCGGCCCGGTGCTCGCGCATAGCTGCAAGAATGTCCGCGCCGGCCTGCAGCTCCTGGCCGAGGATCTCCTGGTTGCGCGCGTTGGCAGCGAGGCTCCACAATGCGCCACATGCCTTGACCTGCACGTCACGATCGGCCCGGTGCTCGCGCATGGCCGCAAGAATGTCCGCGCCGGCCTGCAGCTCCTGGCCGAGGATCTCCTGGTTGCGCGCGTTGGCAGCGAGGCTCCACAATGCGCCACATGCCTTGACCTGCACGTCACGATCGGCCCGGTGCTCGCGCATGGCCGCAAGAATGTCCGCGCCGGCCTGCAGCTCCTGGCCGAGGATCTCCTGGTTGCGCGCGTTGGCAGCGAGGCTCCACAATGCGCCACATGCCTTGACCTGCACGTCACGATCGGCCCGGTGCTCGCGCATGGCCGCAAGAATGTCCGCGCCGGCCTGCAGCTCCTGGCCGAGGATCTCCTGGTTGCGCGCGTTGGCAGCGAGGCTCCACAATGCGCCACATGCCTTGACCTGCACGTCACGATCGGCCCGGTGCTCGCGCATGGCCGCAAGAATGTCCGCGCCGGCCTGCAGCTCCTGGCCGAGGATCTCCTGGTTGCGCGCGTTGGCAGCGAGGCTCCACAATGCGCCACATGCCTTGACCTGCACGTCACGATCGGCCCGGTGCTCGCGCATGGCCGCAAGAATGTCCGCGCCGGCCTGCAGCTCCTGGCCGAGGATCTCCTGGTTGCGCGCGTTGGCAGCGAGGCTCCACAATGCGCCACATGCCTTGACCTGCACGTCACGATCGGCCCGGTGCTCGCGCATGGCCGCAAGAATGTCCGCGCCGGCCTGCAGCTCCTGGCCGAGGATCTCCTGGTTGCGCGCGTTGGCAGCGAGGCTCCACAATGCGCCACATGCCTTGACCTGCACGTCACGATCGGCCCGGTGCTCGCGCATGGCCGCAAGAATGTCCGCGCCGGCCTGCAGCTCCTGGCCGAGGATCTCCTGGTTGCGCGCGTTGGCAGCGAGGCTCCACAATGCGCCACATGCCTTGACCTGCACGTCACGATCGGCCCGGTGCTCGCGCATGGCCGCAAGAATGTCCGCGCCGGCCTGCAGCTCCTGGCCGAGGATCTCCTGGTTGCGCGCGTTGGCAGCGAGGCTCCACAATGCGCCACATGCCTTGACCTGCACGTCACGATCGGCCCGGTGCTCGCGCATGGCCGCAAGAATGTCCGCGCCGGCCTGCAGCTCCTGGCCGAGGATCTCCTGGTTGCGCGCGTTGGCAGCGAGGCTCCACAATGCGCCACATGCCTTGACCTGCACGTCACGATCGGCCCGGTGCTCGCGCATGGCCGCAAGAATGTCCGCGCCGGCCTGCAGCTCCTGGCCGAGGATCTCCTGGTTGCGCGCGTTGGCAGCGAGGCTCCACAATGCGCCACATGCCTTGACCTGCACGTCACGATCGGCCCGGTGCTCGCGCATGGCCGCAAGAATGTCCGCGCCGGCCTGCAGCTCCTGGCCGAGGATCTCCTGGTTGCGCGCGTTGGCAGCGAGGCTCCACAATGCGCCACATGCCTTGACCTGCACGTCACGATCGGCCCGGTGCTCGCGCATGGCCGCAAGAATGTCCGCGCCGGCCTGCAGCTCCTGGCCGAGGATCTCCTGGTTGCGCGCGTTGGCAGCGAGGCTCCACAATGCGCCACATGCCTTGACCTGCACGTCACGATCGGCCCGGTGCTCGCGCATGGCCGCAAGAATGTCCGCGCCGGCCTGCAGCTCCTGGCCGAGGATCTCCTGGTTGCGCGCGTTGGCAGCGAGGCTCCACAATGCGCCACATGCCTTGACCTGCACGTCACGATCGGCCCGGTGCTCGCGCATGGCCGCAAGAATGTCCGCGCCGGCCTGCAGCTCCTGGCCGAGGATCTCCTGGTTGCGCGCGTTGGCAGCGAGGCTCCACAATGCGCCACATGCCTTGACCTGCACGTCACGATCGGCCCGGTGCTCGCGCATGGCCGCAAGAATGTCCGCGCCGGCCTGCAGCTCCTGGCCGAGGATCTCCTGGTTGCGCGCGTTGGCAGCGAGGCTCCACAATGCGCCACATGCCTTGACCTGCACGTCACGATCGGCCCGGTGCTCGCGCATGGCCGCAAGAATGTCCGCGCCGGCCTGCAGCTCCTGGCCGAGGATCTCCTGGTTGCGCGCGTTGGCAGCGAGGCTCCACAATGCGCCACATGCCTTGACCTGCACGTCACGATCGGCCCGGTGCTCGCGCATGGCCGCAAGAATGTCCGCGCCGGCCTGCAGCTCCTGGCCGAGGATCTCCTGGTTGCGCGCGTTGGCAGCGAGGCTCCACAATGCGCCACATGCCTTGACCTGCACGTCACGATCGGCCCGGTGCTCGCGCATGGCCGCAAGAATGTCCGCGCCGGCCTGCAGCTCCTGGCCGAGGATCTCCTGGTTGCGCGCGTTGGCAGCGAGGCTCCACAATGCGCCACATGCCTTGACCTGCACGTCACGATCGGCCCGGTGCTCGCGCATGGCCGCAAGAATGTCCGCGCCGGCCTGCAGCTCCTGGCCGAGGATCTCCTGGTTGCGCGCGTTGGCAGCGAGGCTCCACAATGCGCCACATGCCTTGACCTGCACGTCACGATCGGCCCGGTGCTCGCGCATGGCCGCAAGAATGTCCGCGCCGGCCTGCAGCTCCTGGCCGAGGATCTCCTGGTTGCGCGCGTTGGCAGCGAGGCTCCACAATGCGCCACATGCCTTGACCTGCACGTCACGATCGGCCCGGTGCTCGCGCATGGCCGCAAGAATGTCCGCGCCGGCCTGCAGCTCCTGGCCGAGGATCTCCTGGTTGCGCGCGTTGGCAGCGAGGCTCCACAATGCGCCACATGCCTTGACCTGCACGTCACGATCGGCCCGGTGCTCGCGCATGGCCGCAAGAATGTCCGCGCCGGCCTGCAGCTCCTGGCCGAGGATCTCCTGGTTGCGCGCGTTGGCAGCGAGGCTCCACAATGCGCCACATGCCTTGACCTGCACGTCACGATCGGCCCGGTGCTCGCGCATGGCCGCAAGAATGTCCGCGCCGGCCTGCAGCTCCTGGCCGAGGATCTCCTGGTTGCGCGCGTTGGCAGCGAGGCTCCACAATGCGCCACATGCCTTGACCTGCACGTCACGATCGGCCCGGTGCTCGCGCATGGCCGCAAGAATGTCCGCGCCGGCCTGCAGCTCCTGGCCGAGGATCTCCTGGTTGCGCGCGTTGGCAGCGAGGCTCCACAATGCGCCACATGCCTTGACCTGCACGTCACGATCGGCCCGGTGCTCGCGCATGGCCGCAAGAATGTCCGCGCCGGCCTGCAGCTCCTGGCCGAGGATCTCCTGGTTGCGCGCGTTGGCAGCGAGGCTCCACAATGCGCCACATGCCTTGACCTGCACGTCACGATCGGCCCGGTGCTCGCGCATGGCCGCAAGAATGTCCGCGCCGGCCTGCAGCTCCTGGCCGAGGATCTCCTGGTTGCGCGCGTTGGCAGCGAGGCTCCACAATGCGCCACATGCCTTGACCTGCACGTCACGATCGGCCCGGTGCTCGCGCATGGCCGCAAGAATGTCCGCGCCGGCCTGCAGCTCCTGGCCGAGGATCTCCTGGTTGCGCGCGTTGGCAGCGAGGCTCCACAATGCGCCACATGCCTTGACCTGCACGTCACGATCGGCCCGGTGCTCGCGCATGGCCGCAAGAATGTCCGCGCCGGCCTGCAGCTCCTGGCCGAGGATCTCCTGGTTGCGCGCGTTGGCAGCGAGGCTCCACAATGCGCCACATGCCTTGACCTGCACGTCACGATCGGCCCGGTGCTCGCGCATGGCCGCAAGAATGTCCGCGCCGGCCTGCAGCTCCTGGCCGAGGATCTCCTGGTTGCGCGCGTTGGCAGCGAGGCTCCACAATGCGCCACATGCCTTGACCTGCACGTCACGATCGGCCCGGTGCTCGCGCATGGCCGCAAGAATGTCCGCGCCGGCCTGCAGCTCCTGGCCGAGGATCTCCTGGTTGCGCGCGTTGGCAGCGAGGCTCCACAATGCGCCACATGCCTTGACCTGCACGTCACGATCGGCCCGGTGCTCGCGCATGGCCGCAAGAATGTCCGCGCCGGCCTGCAGCTCCTGGCCGAGGATCTCCTGGTTGCGCGCGTTGGCAGCGAGGCTCCACAATGCGCCACATGCATTGACCTGCACGTCACGATCGGCCCGGTGCTCGCGCATGGCTGCAAGAATGTCCGCGCCGGCCTGCAGCTCCTGGCCGAGGATCTCCTGGTTGCGCGCGTTGGCAGCGAGGCTCCACAATGCGCCACATGCCTTGACCTGCACGTCACGATCGGCCCGGTGCTCGCGCATGGCCGCAAGAATGTCCGCGCCGGCCTGCAGCTCCTGGCCGAGGATCTCCTGGTTGCGCTCGTTGAGAGCGAGGTTCCACAGCGCGCCACATGCCATGACCTGCACGTCGCGATCAGCCCGGTGCTCGCGCATGGCTGCAAGAATGTCCGCGCCGGCCTGCAGCTCCTGGCCGAGAATCTCCTGGTTGCGAGTGTTAAAGGTAAGGCTGTACAACATGCCGCATGCATTGGCCTGCACCTGGCGAATCGCGAGGTGCTCGCGCATTTCTGCGAGGATGTGGGGGATCGCAGGCCCCTCCTGGCCGAAGATCTCCTTATCGCGATCGTGGGTAGCAGGATGCCACAACGCCGCGCACGTGCTGGCCTGCACCTCGCAGCCGCCACGGTGGTTGTACATGGCTGCGAGGATGTCACCGTTGGCCTTCAAATCTTGCGCGAATGAGCGATCGCAATGCCGAGCGAGCTCGTGTTTTGACCGTGACGAGACTTTGCAGCCCACTCTCGCAAATCACCCTGCTTGCAGCAAAGCAACGCTAGCGAGCTCGAGCTACTAGTAGCGAGCGAGCGAGCGTCGTAGTTGCTCACGCCCCTCGCGGCCCTCGCACTCACTGTCACGACAGTTGCTTAAGTTCCACAGACCTCCTGCGAGCAACCGTGGTCGCGGTGGCGTCCGCAGCGCTCCTCCGCCGCCAATCGCCGCCGCTGCCACTGCCGCTACCGCCGCCGCCGCCACCGCCGCCGCCGAAAAGGACGACGAAGACCACGAAGCCCAAGCTGACAAAGTTGCTGATCTGCTTGCAACTGCCGCCAGCATGACCGCGCGTGCAGGCCTGAGAACCAGGCCGTAACCCTGACTGCGCCTGACTGCTACTTCAAGTTGACTCCGACTCGCAGAAGCCTCGAGTTCGAAGTTCGACTTCTCAGTTCGGGAACCGAGTCAGCACACAGCACAAAGGGGGCGGCAGTTAGGATGTCGCGGGCCGCCGCAGGTGTTTAATTGGTTTTCCAGAATCCAGGGAGGTTGCTCGGAACGCGGCAAGAAAAATCAAAGCGGCCGCGGGGAACGAGGCCAAGGGGGGGTCGGAGTGCGCCGGAAAGCGCGTAGCGCGGTAGTGCTGCAGCGCGCCCGCAGCGCACGCAGTTGCTGCCACAGCAGCAGGCGGCGCCGCTGCAAGGGCAGCAGTCGCAGCCCGGGCCGTCAATGCAGGAAGCCAGCCGATGACCGCACTGGGCTGTGCGTTTGGCAAGTGGTGTCTCGTGCGCCGCGGCCAGCTGTGTTCAACGACGCTGCAATCAAGCCACAAGGGTCCTGTGAAGGCAGCATGCTTCATGGCTTCTGCTGTCAAGCTGTAGGTCGAAACGAGTATCGGGCGGGCGATGGCCCATGTACGCGGAACCCGAACAGTGATTGGATGGCGCGAGGGGTCCGTTTGTTCTCAGCTGCTTGCGCTCCGTCACCGCCGAGCTTGTCGCGCTGAGAGCTGCCCAGCGGTTGCAGCATGTGCTCACATTGGTCGATGGGGTGGGCGAGCTAGCGAGCTGCGCGGCGCTGGGAGGACTGACGGGAGCGCAGCCCAAAAGATAGCTTTTCAAGACCAGACAAAGAAGTTTTCCTCGCCCTGGCTACCAGGTACGCGAACAAGGGGCTCCTTTCAGGGGACACAATTTGCCTTCCGCGAAACCTGTGCAGGAACCTCGCAAGGGTGTCAACGCTCGCGTTGTGCGACACAGTTGCTGCTTGGTAGTATGCTCTTGAAGTTGATTCCGTGTAAAGAGCCATTAGGCTGGATGCCCTGTTCTGGAACTCGGCTCCTTTGCTAGGCATAACTCTGTCTTCCAGAGTCGATGGAAATGGTTTCTTTAGGGCCGACGTCGGCCCATAGCACCTTGCATGGTATTTCCAAATGCCCAACCCAGCTCCGTTTCATCCCCCAGCCATGCAAAGGCATTCGTGACAAGAGAGATGTCCGGTCTCCATTACCATGGTACCACCGGTACTGTTTCCTTTTCAGAGATGCCCCAAAGCTTGCTTGCCATGCATACATGAACAGCAGGCCAACACAAGTAATCAGCTGCACCATGTGATCGTGCCGGACTGTGCGCATGGCCGCAAGAAAGGTATTATTATTCCGAACGATGACGGCGAGGCTCCGCAGCGCAACGCCTATCGTGGCTTGCACCTTGCGATCGGCCCGGTGCTCGCGCATGGCCGCGAGAATGTCCGCGCCGGCCTGCAGCTCCTGGCCGAGGATCTCCTCGTTGCGCGTTCACGGCGAGATTCGACGCGCTCCGATGGCCAGGGCCTGCAGCTCGCGATCGCCCCGGTGCTCGCGCGTAGCCGCGAGGATGTCGGCGCTGGCCTACAGCTCCTGTTCGATAGTCTCCATGTTGCGCGCGTTGACGCTGAGATGGCCGAGCACGCAACATGCCATGGCCTGCACATCGCGGTCGGCCCGGTGCTCGCGCATGGCCGCGAGGACGTCGGCGCCGGCCTGCAGCTCCTGGCCTAGGATCTCCTCGTTGCCCGCGTTGCAGGCGAGGTTCCAAAGTGCGCCACATGCGTTTGCCTGCACCTCGTGATCGGCGCGGTGCTGGCGCATGGCAGCGAGGATGTCGGCGCCGGCCTGCAGCTCCTTGCCGAGGATCTCCTGGTTGCGCGCGTTGACGGCGAGGTTCCGAAGCGCGCCACATGCGTTGGCCTGCACCTCGCGATCGGCCTGGTGCTCGCGCATGGCCGCGAGGATGTCGGCGCCGGCCTGCAGCTCCTGGCCGAGGATCTCCTTGTTGCGCGCGTTGACGGCGAGGTTCCGAAGCGCGCCACATGCGTTGGCCTGCACCTCGCGGTCGGCCTGGTGCTCGCGCATGGCCGCGAGGATGTCGGCGCCGGCCTGCAGCTCCTGGCCGAGGATCTCCTTGTTGCGCGCGTTGACGGCGAGGTTCCGAAGCGCGCCACATGCGTTGGCCTGCACCTCGCGATCGGCCTGGTGCTCGCGCATGGCCGCGAGGATGTCGGCGCCGGCCTGCAGCTCCTGGCCGAGGATCTCCTTGTTGCGCGCGTTGACGGCGAGGTTCCGAAGTGCGCCACATGCCTCGGCCTGCACTTCGCAATCGGCCCGGTGCTCGCGCATGGCCGCGAGGATGTCGGCGCAGGCCTGCAGCTCCTGGCCAAGGATCTCCTTGTTGCGCACATTGACGGCGAGGTTCCGAAGCGCGCCACATGCCTTGGCCTGCACCTTGCGATCAGCCCGGTGCTCACGCATGGCCGCGAGGATGTCGGCGCCGGCCTGCAGCTCCTGGCCGAGGATCCTGGTTGCGCGCGTTGGCGGCGAGGTTCCGAAGTGCGCCGATTGCTTTGGCCTGCACCTTGCGATCGGCCAGGTGTTCACGCATGGCCGCGAGAATGCCGGCGCAGGCCTTCAGCTCCTGGCCGAGGATCTCCTTGTTGCGCGCGTTGCCGGCGAGGCTCCAAAGTGCGCCACAGGCGTTGGCCTGCACCTCGGGGACGGCCCGGTGCTCGCGCATGACCGCGAGGATGTCGGCGCAGCCCTGCAGCTCCTGGCCGAGGATCTCCATGTTGCGCGCGTTGACGGCGAGGGTTTGAAGTGCTCCGATAGCCTGGGCCTGCACCTCGCGATCGGTGCGGTGCTGGCACATGGCCTCGAGGATATACGCGCCGGCCTGCAGCTCCTGGCCGAGGATCTCCTGGTTGCGCGCGTTGACGGCGA